>FLSR01001090.1:116704-129746 GCA_900092035.1 Leuciscus waleckii
AATGTATCATATTTTGGAGCGTGATTGCGTTTGAAAGGAAAAATGCACCAAACGTTAGGCTTTATGTTTTTACTATTATCTCATTTCATATCATCATAACGAATGGAAACATTTGAAGTAACATATGATAGTCAATATATTTTTCTCTAGCGTAGTTGTTGAAATCTTTTGGAAGATTTAATTTATTGTTATTATTATTTTATGCAGCACTGCGTAGCCTATGCCTACAAGGCACAACAAACCTGGTGTTCATTATATATTGTTGGAAACGTGTGTGTGTGTGTGTATTCTGTGAATTTTAAAAAGCAATTTTAACCAGAAAAATCTAAAATGTATTCCCAAAATCGTGCAGGCCTAGTTTCTCTTGATATCAGTATGTTCACAGTTTTTTTCTTTTTTTTTTTCTTTCAGGGACCAGATGCAACTGAGTCCTGCTGACTTCAACATTTACATGAGTCTCTGTATATGAACATGGTAAAGTGAAAATCAAACACCTTGGAAATGAAAGGTATGTTTTTAGGAATGGCACAGAGGTCTCTGTCTTTGGATCATTGTTTTTAATGTGCTCTTTTGTCATTTGTATTTTTGGATTGTGTTGTGTTGTAAATAAATCCAAACAATCTAAAAGCCATTCTTTTTTAAATCTCCTCATTCTTTGTGCAAGGTTGCTCTGAATGACAGGGCCTGATAGCTCCTAATAGGGCGGTTAGGGGAGTGTCTTTGTCTTTCTCAGGTGTTGAAGGCTTACATATTCATGAGATGATCACGCCTCTTCGCATATGGCTTTCTCACACAAAATACGTCTTAGAAATTTTAAATCAATATATTGTCTTATCTGAATGAGCAGTCAGGGAGTTTTTCACATAGTTTTGGAGCAAATATTCTAGGCTACGTGATACAATTTTCAAAAGTCTTGTGAAGAAATAATCAGTATGGGTTTCATGGTCTTATTTCAGTGAGAATTTTTTTTTGTATTTTCAGAAACCACGCATAAATGTCATTATCTCAAAACTACAAACTTTTACATACATGCTGCTGATATATTATTGTAGCAGAGTTTGTGCTGAATACAGTGTAATCAGACTTTAGCCATGACAATGTCACTAGTAACAGAAAAAAACACAAATGTCAGCGCATGTCAGACCACCTCCTGGGCCCAGAAAACAGCTCAGACCTCAGAGGGTTAAAACTGTTTTCTTACTTGCTATCTCATCTCTCAAGAGGATAGAAGATATTCAGGTGTTATCGGTGGCTCCCTCGAGCCTGGAATTCTCACCTGGCATGGCTAAGCCCTTCCTCTATCCTAGGCCGGGTTATGTTCCCAAGGTTCCAACTACTGTTGTTAGACCTGTCATACTGCAGGCTTTTTTGTCCTCCTCCATTCTGACGTCAGACCAGGAGACGCTAATTTGCTGTGCCGGTTAGGGCCCTAGATGCTTATGTCCACAGAGCTGCCCTGTGGAGGAAGTCTGAACAGTTGTTTGTTTGCTTTGGGTCTCCCAACAAGAGGGGTCCCGCTTCTAAACAGAGAATGAGCAAGTGGGTGGTCAAGGCCATTTCACTTGCTTACGAGTCAGCCGGTCAGCCTTCTACTTTGGCTGTATGGGCTCACTCCACTAAGAGTATGGCTGCCTCTAAAGCTCTCCTTTCAGGAGTTTCTCTTCAGGACGTTTGTGATGCGGCAGGCTGGTCCTCACCGCACACTTTCGTCAGGTTTTATAGTCTTGATTTTTGCTCCACTCCTGGGGCGCAGGTTCTCTCATCAGTTTGTGCTCCCTAATCACACACAACAGGGACTTGCTCGTATGGGGACGTGGATATTGCGTTCCCACTGAGATTACACGCAGCGGTAGTTCCTGAAGGGGAACGTCCTGGGTTACGTATGTAACCCTAGTTCCCCGAAGGGAACGGACGCTGTGTGTCCTGCCATACTCCCGGCATCTCCTTGGATCGCTTGCTTCAGTAACTTCAGAAGCTGTTTCGCTTGTGATCTTGGGGTGCTTTATAGTTTCCTGGTCGATGACGTCACTTGCTGTGACGCTCAGTCTCGCCATTGGACTGATTTTATTCATGCTTCAGACGCACTACGCTTGAGGCGTTCCCACTGCGAATACACGCAGCGTCCGTTCCCTTCGGAGAACTAGGGTTACATACATAACCCAGGACGTTTTGATTGTTCTTATTCTCTGTTTTCAAGGATTTTCAGTTTGTTTTCATCAGTCACACTTCTTTGTTTTAGTTTCCTGCCAGTCATTAGTTGTCATGGAGACTCACCAGTTCATCACCTGTTCATTATCTCCTCATTATTACATGGCTCTGTGGAATACTTAATTCTGATTGGTCAATCACGCCATCCAGCGGTATGCTATTCCCAGATAACAAATGCTGAAAACAGATAACGCTACGAGGAACAGTTTTTCTTCGTGGAGTTTTGCATTTGGTGAACTAATAAAATATTAAAACTCAGTCAAATCAATATTTTGTGTACAGTTATTTAATTATGCCATCTTGTATTGTGGACTCACTTTCTCTTGTTTCATACAAACGCAGCTGCTGCCATTTTGTGACTATTATAAGATACAAACAGGTACGATTTTTAAACGGTTTAATCAGAAATCAACCCAGCTGGATGTACACTATCCCTTACTTATCACTATATATTTAAGTTCCTTACTTTCTCTCTGTTTTTGTCAGTTGTTGTTTGTGCGTGTGTGTTACACGCGCTGTTAGTTGCCTTCATCTTCATGGATTACCTGAGTTTGTTTTCATTAAAATACCCTTTTGTTTATTGAAACCTTCATCATCTTCATCTTGTGACAGAACAAGACGAAACTTCTGTCGTCTTGCTGTCACCAGCCCCGTCGACTATGAGACCCTGAAGTCATTGTTCTGGATCGGGGCAAATAATCATCCCGCTATAAACCTCCCAGACACCTCTGGACTAAACTGGACAGAGAGTGTTTACCCCCAGGCCAGAACACAGCCAGACCCAGAGCCTGTTTCACCACCTGACACAATGGAGAAATTGTGTTATCCCCCCGCAGACAGAGAGCTACCATCCGCTGTGACGTGTCAGCCAGAGTCCGAGTATAAGTGGACAGGGCTGACCCTCGTTCTGGAAGAGGAGCCTCCCAGTGAGTCTGAACAGGTGTGTGGGCCAGCGACATCTGTGGCCGAGCGTATACTGGTAGAAATATAGACTGAGGACTGGCTGATGGACTTCAGTACGGAGGTATCGTCTCCTACCCTATCCCACCCCGTTTCATCTTCCTCATCGCTGTCTTTAGACAGCACTACGGACTGTAATTTGGCCATTTCTTCGGAACCTTCATCGCTGTTTCCAGACAGCACAAAGAACTTTTTGGACTCTGATTTGTCTGTTTGTTTGGAATCCTCATCGCTGTTTTTAGACAGCACTATGGACTTACTCCAGCTTCGATCTCCTCGATCTCCATGTGCCTCCGTCACCGCCCTGCTCAGCCAGTCCTCCAGCCCCACCTCTGCTGGAGGTTTGCAGCCCTTCGCCATCTCCTGTAATGCCATACTGTGACATTGAGCCATAGGTCAAGCAACCACCATCAGCGCCTGAGCGAGTGGATCTTGTGGTTTCGCCTCCGTCCTCTGATCACCTCACTCCGTCTCGACTAGTCGACCTGTCGGCTCCACCTTGGCTCCTCCCACCTTCAGCTCCACAAGACACCCTCGACCTTTTGACACTACCCGGTTCCCCCGTCCAACCGGCTCCCCCTTGGTCAATCGGCACTTCACCTCCGCCACAGACTTGAGGATCTTTCGCTATGCTCCTTTCTTCCACCCCTACTGCTACAGTGGGTTCCTCCTCCCCTTCATGTACGCTTCTGTCCTCCATTCCACTGGCATCACCTTAGTCCTTAGGCCCTCTGGATATACCTCAGAAGCTTGTCTCCACGGCATTGCCTAGGCCTCCGTGTCAACAATCATCATGTCTATCCTATCAGCATGAGAGGAAACACACACACACACACACGTATATATATATATATATCAGGGTTTCCGTTGTCCGGTAATTACCGGACATTGGCCGGAAAAAAAATGAAATGTCCGACAAAATTAAATCTCTCCGGTCAAATTGTCCGATTAAAATTACCTAATAATCCCGCCCCCCTAACACAATCTGAATTTGAGAATAAGCCTAAAATGTATAAAACAAAAATACACCGACCTTTGGCTATGTTATAAAGGAACAGGCTCTACCGTTTGAAAGTTATTAAACAACATCGCATGCTGCATTTCAAATAAAGCGCACGCCTAAAACGGCTGTAATATAGACCTAAACAACGAACGAATGAGTGAGACGTTTCAAATAGGGCCAGGCCCAGGCAGACTAGCCGTAAAAGCTTTTTTCAGAGGCCAGACGCGACGGACGATGGTGAATCAGGAACGCCTGAAGCCTCAGATGTCCAGACAGCTCCACCACCACCGGAGAAAAAGCAGAATCGGATCAAGACGAAGCAGCGAAGTCGCCTTGCGGAGAACAAGGTTACCCGGCTTATGCGCATTGCAAGTTGTGGAGAGACACTAGCCGCGTTTCCATTAGGCTACCCTTCAAATTGCGCAAATTGAAATTGCGAATTAAAAATACGCACAATGGAAACACGTTAATTTCGCAAAAACTCCCGTTTATCGCAAGAACGTTTTTATGCTCGCATGAGGTGGTTTTTCAGGCAATTCGAAAAAGTGGTTTGTTAAACTATGAATGTGAAACCATAGTAAAAACAATTGACGTTGATTGACGCCAATCTGACGTTCATGTTTTTTTTCCGTCTATTTGAAAGTTAGGCTAATAAACATGTTGCATTCTATACGGCCTGATTATGTCATTTTTTAAGTTACATAGCCTGCCTCCAGTTTTCCTCAACTTGACTAATTAAGAGGCAATATTTGACCGGCATATCATCAAAATGTCCGGAAAACGAAATCTCTGCCGGTCACTTTGACCGGCACCATTTTTTTCTAGCGGAAACTCTGATATATATATATTCACTCAGTCGATTCACCTACATTCCTCGACAGTTTTTCAGCATCCTTCCACCACCCCGACGACTCGTCACTCTTGGCTTGTTCCTTCCACAGTCAGTAATATGGGGGAAGTACTCTGGGTTGGGGCTGAATACCGAGCCTGGAGCCCTCTCCTCGGACAGCAAGCCAAATATGCATACCGTTTATTCAATCCGACTTATTTGTAAGTGTGAACTCATGAATTTATTTACACCACAATGTTTGACACTGTCGCTATGGTTACCGCTATGGTTATTTATAATGCGGTCGTGACTTCAGCAGTTTGATTATACAGCTGAATTATCATATTCAAGCAGCAACATTATTCTCCTGGCTGAACAAAACATTTCAGGATTCATACTTGTAAGCAATTGCTGTTGTAGATCCCAAAAATGGACTGTGAACGCAGCCATTGTAGCCAACAGCCACCTTTCCTATTAGGCCTACACTGCATAACCTTATCTTTTGTGATAAATAATATCATTAGCTAAATGTTCATTCATAGAGTTACAGAGATTATTTATTGGTAAACTAAGCAAAGGATTAATCGACTATTCTGAAAATGAACTTTAGAATAACCTGAAAAATAACCATTAGATTAATCGATTGATCGAAGAAAATAAATAAATAAATAACATTACTCATTATAACTTTATAAACATTTGGATCAGAACTAGTGGAGATAATTCCATTTCTATGGGACTGCATGTCTCTTTGTTGTAGCCTGGACAATTCTGTGCAGGCACTATCTCCCAATGAAGTGTCTTTGAAGTGTATGAGGTGGGCAAAAGGGTGGTAATTCTCAGAGAGGAAACCAGACATTGCGGAGTCTGCCGGTGAGGGGTTGTGACGATTAAGTGGAACAATGTTGTGTTTGATCGGTCCACTCATTACACCAGGATTAATTGTTAACCCCGGGTAAAATATGAGCAGTGTGAAATGTGAAGCAAGATAACCCATGCAGGATTCCATTTACCCGGGGTTTAGAATGACCCAGGGTTAACCATTTCATGTGAAAAGCCATTTATTCGCTGGGATTTTTCCCAGACCCCTGTTATCGTAGTAGAAAGCAGTGTTACATTTCCAAATTTAAACAGCTTGATACAAAATCAGAACAATTTCAATCTCCAGTGAATACATTGAAGTTTGACTTGGGTGTTATGACTAGAACGTGCAACAATCCACATTTCAAAAGGACTCCTTTTTTAGGAATTACACTAATGAACAAACTGCTGCTTATTCTTTATCCTGGCTTAGATCTTAGTGAATTATGGGTCAGCAAACTGGCATAACCAAGATGCAATTAGTTGCTGTTAATTATTAGGAATAACTAATCCATATCTCTGAACATCAAAGTCTTATCAGGCATTATGACCTTAAGTCCAGTAGCACAACATTTTTCTAAATTGAGACATTTGGTTTCCACATTTCAGTTTATTGGTCTAGAAGCAGTGAAACGCCTTGAAGAGGGGGTGAATCAACAATTTGCTTTTAGAGTGTTAAGCTTATTGGATTTACACGTTGGACACAGTATCACATAATGGTCTTAATGAAGAGTTTGAGTTCAATTCTGGCTCTTTGTCCTTTTTGTGTGTGTGTGTGCGTAGTTCAGCACCCTCATTGAGCTTTTTGCCTGCTGGATGTGCACACTTTTTGTCTTATTCTAATCATTAACAAGCCATAAGATAAAAAAAAAAAAAACGCCTAAAGACCATAAAGGTCAGTTCACACTGCACTGACAGTTGGACCAAAGTGGACAATCAGCAGATTACAGTACATCAAAAACTGTATTTATTTATTGACTGCTTGATTTATTGAATGTTGACTCAACTGACTGTAATATCCATTTAAATAAGGAAACACGTTTCAACAACATTGTCTGGTGGTACTGATTAATCAAAATGTATCACCCATATATGTATATATGTATATATATATATATATATATAATCATCATTCTTTAAAGAATGTGGATTCTTCACTGGTTCTGAATTACGCAAAGAATCCAGAACAGGGTAATCAGGGTATAATTTAGCTAATGTAACTTGAATGGACTTATCCTCTGATATTAATAGCAGCTGCATGAAATGCTGCTCGTCATCTCTCTTTGCTACATTGCATGATGGATTGTATGTCGTTTTTCATCAAACCTAATCAATGCGGTCTGGACTTGATAGATAGCTTGAAACACAATTGAGGCCAAGGGTAACCTCAGTACTATTAAATTCTATAGCGAACAAGTAAACATGCAACCACAAAAAAATTATAATAATGATAAAAGTTGAATGCAATTGTCTATTTTTGTTCTGTTTCACTGATCCATTCCTTAAATGTTACTGATATTAGGCATTAACAACCGCTGTGGAGTTAGACTGTGAAAAGCAATACAGCATACAAGTTGACACATAATTTATGTGAAAGTCCCATTTAGAAATATTAAGAATTTTTAATGTCATATATTGCGACGTTTTTCAGCCTTTAATACATTCATTATCTATAATACAGACATACTCTTCTTTAATTTGGCATAGACTGCCTTCATCTGACAAATTATTTCAGTGAAGGATACTCCAGTGGCCATAGGAATGTCATACAAAAGGAGAACAGCAATTGCACTCAACTTAAGAGTTCTAAATAAGGGCTGTTTTTACAAAGAGTCTAATCAAAGAGAAGTTACACTTGAGCCAACATGTTCAAAATTCAGTTTGGGTGGTCGTTTTATAACCAGAGGTAAAGAATGGATCGTTTCTGGATTTGAGTAGGTTAAGCACATTTTAAGTGGGAGATTTAAATGATGGGACAAAAACTGATTGCAGCGGTCAGGCTGAGGTGAACAGAGGTTTATAGAAGAGCACCCCCTCCACTGAGGACAAGTACAAGAAGAAATTTGATCAAATAAAAACATATCCAGTTTCCACAGATCAGATAAAGATACCGTTAAGATTGTGTAAACTTTCAGTAAGTGTATGACTGGAATTTATTTTGTTCTCAACGAAAAAAACACAGATGAGTTTGCTGTTGGCTAATCTTAAACTATTTGTAACTGCATATGGTTAGTAGGCCTGTTGTTGCGTATCTTATTATCGTGATTTGGGTGGAAAAAAAGTATTTACTTTTTTACAGTACAGAGTACAGAGTCGTTAGTACAGAGTCGTTAGTCGTTAGTACAAAGTACAGAGTCGTTAACAAACTTGAAGCTTTTGCAGGTTTCTTCATTTGATAGGGATCCTCTTAATCCAGTGCAGTTTCCGTTTGTGTTGTACAGTATTGCATTACAGTTTATAGAGTGAGTAGCTCCAAATGATTCTGTGAGCTCTCCGAATTAGTAACGAACCGGTTCGGAATATCTGCTCACCCCTGCGACCAATTATTGTAAATTAAGAGCTGACCCCCCAAAAAAGTGATTCATCCAATGTTTAGATGCTCATTTGGTCAGGAAATGTGAACGACTCTTTGACTCCAAACGACGCAGGGCGTGGGTAGGCTATCCGGATGATTCATACTGAATTGCGAACTGATTCAGGCCATTTTTCTAATGACCCATCTGATCAATTCATGGAAAAGAACCGACTCGAAAGAACTATTCATTCAAGAATCAGATATCGCTAGTTTAGACGACACGAGTCCTGTGACTCATAAAGTAACTGATAAATCCTTATATTAGATTGCCGGATACTGACCTGAGAAGTTATCTGGTAATATGCCTATTTCAGCAATCATTTTGTGTGTTTACGTCCTGAACTTGTTCGCAATTTATTCAGACTGTTCACTCGTGCATTGAATCATTTGTGGTTTCTCACACTGTAAAGAGATAGGCTGAGGAAAAGACGCAAACTATCTTCAACTATGACTCTTGCTCTATATTTGTTATTCAGGTACACCAGAGCTGAAAAACCAGTCTCACAGAGATAGGTCAATGCGAATGGGAAAAGTTTTCTCAATTCTGTTTCTCCAAAAATAACGGACAGTTTATATGCAAAATCAGTGACTCTTCCAATTCAGTTTGCATTCCTGTCAATTACGTCACTGTAAGGGGTTTCTAATCCCTCTTCTGTTACAGACATAGCTTGATTTTCAGGTAAATATTCACAGAATTGAATGTACATGTCACTTGGGTCAGCCCTTATAACCGGACGCAAGTTTGCTTTTGACACAGTGCTCTTGTTCAGAAAATCGTCCATTTATGGGAAAGAGTCAAAGTTATCATTGTCCAAGCGAGTTCACCATAATGACAGTTTTCTGATCCATGCTTCAATTTTATTAGAAAGAGTGAAGAGCGACATATTTTGAATTCCTGCGTTTAGATCATTAAGTCGGATGAATATGTCAGCTAGGCCAGAAGGACAAGCCATTTTTCATCAGAAAATTTTGGAGCTAGCAGGGAGTTTTTCTCCAAAGAAAGATCCTTACCTCTTCTCGGAGCTCATAGAGTCAACAGATAACTTTTTTTCTCTGGAAAGCCACTGTACTACACTGTGAAACAGCAGCTGTTGATGTTCTTTGCCCATCTCTTGACAGAGAACTTTGAAAAGTCGTGTGCTCGCTGCACTCATTTTTATCGCGTTGACTGTGCGGACGGCTTCATCCATCACTTGTTTCATAATGGGTGGCATTTTCTAAGCCGCAAGGGCTTGTTTGTGTATCATGCAATGCGTCCACACTGCAACTGGAGCGACAGCCTGTACTTTTGTCACCAATCCACTGTGTTTGCTAGTCATTTCTCACACAGTTCTTTCCGTTCAATGTCACGTTCATGTACAAATGAATACAATGTGGCAAAAAGTTGCTCACCTGTTGCACATTTTAGAAGAGGGCAACAGAACAGAAAATCCTCCTTAATTTGACCTTCATTGACAAATCTAATGTGAACCATTAATTGTGCTTCTCCGGCAATGCTCTCGCCAAGTAAAAAAAAAAATAAAAAAAAAATTGCTCGATTTCATTTGTGATTATCTGCTCTTTAGCATCTGTTGCCATTCACCCAATGCGATTGGCCACAGTGTCATTTGAGACTGGAATCAATGCTAATTGATAAGCACTGTTTGTCCACATAACGAAACAGTCTCTTTGCGCAGGGTAGGAAAAATGTCTCGCCTAAATTGTGTGGCTTACCAGTTTTGGCAATCCAATGAGAGATCATGAACAAGGCGCGAAGAGCCCTCTCAATTCACCGTAACGGCTTTCTGTAGCAGTGATTTTTGACCACGTATCTCCTGCAGTTTTCGCTGGAAAAACTCAAGTGGCTTTGTCTGCAGCGATTCTTGTTTAGTTGTCAAGTGTCTTAGCATATTGGAAGGTTTAAGACTCTCCTTCGCTAACCCCTCGCCGCAAATCACACACTGTGGTCGGGAATCCCCCTGATCGTTGGTCTGAGTGAAGCCATATTCCAAGTACGTATCGTCATATTGTCTACTTTTGTTCTTCTTTCCTTTTACCTCATTCTCAACTGGATGCTTTTTGTCAGCACCAATTAAAAATCGTTCCATGTGCAATCAGCCGTCCAGCTATGACCATGAACCACAAATTGCTAAGCCCATGTGACTACTTCCAATCAGCTGTTAATAAAGTGAATCCGTGAAGCCGTGATTTACAGTGAATTTAGAACAGCTAAGGGGCATTGTTAGGACCTAAAAACCCCTTAGCTGTTCTAAATTCACTGTAAAACACGGCTTCAAGGGGCTTATTGCTTTTATAAAACGGTTACTCAAAATAAATATTAATAAAAAAAACACTTAATTGTGCATGCAGCTTGTGAATGACTCACTACAGGTAAAGACAATGGTAACACTTTACAATAAGGTTCATTAGTTAACGTAAGTTAATTATTAACTAACATGAACTAACAATGGGCAATACATTTGTTACAGTATTTATTAATCTTTGTTAATGTTAGTTAATAAAAATACAGCTGTTCATTGTTTGTTCATGTACATTCACAGTGCTTTAACTGTCAACTAACACAACTTTGATAAATGCTGAAGAAGTATTGTTCATTCTTAGTTCATGTTAACTAAGGTAGTTAAGTAATGTTAACTAATGAATCTTATTGTAAAGTGTTACCAGACAAATTTTTATCCTACAGCAGTAATAAACAGCATCAATATATGGGGAAACTTTTTTGATGGGGAGCCAGGTGTCACATAGCCTATGAGGCTAGAAATGCCCCTCGTAGCCTACCAGATGATTCACTGAAAATGTTTTCAGACTTTTTTTTTCTCTCGCAATTTCTAATTATATAACCCGCAAGTCTGCCTTTTTTTCCTCACAATTCTGACTTCAAATTGTGAGTTTAAATCTCACAAAAATGTAAAAATTGTGATTTTACAAATTTCACCTTTTTATTACGTGACAGAATCCAGCTCCCATGCTAATGCTATACTCGTTTAGAAAAATAGCATTACCCATCCAGACAGTCGTTATGAAAAGGTCTTCATCCTTGCGTGCTAAAATTACATCTGTCCCTAGTACCTCATCTCTCTATGGAGTTTGTGAAGATGGAATCCATGTGGCTTCATCAAGAACATGTGTGCTAACCACTTAAATGTTTTGTCAGTGAAGAGAAGCCATCAAAAGGATCATAAATATTGAATTATGAATGCATCTAAAGAGTAAACAACTAAAAAAGTAATTTTCCCCCAACTAAAACTGTTGCTTTGACCGAGGGTCGAAAGAAGGACACAGCACAAAGATTGTATATAATATGTGTCATCTCCGCAGTTTCTCTCTCTCTCTCTCTCTTTGCTGTCTGTCACACTCTCTCACTGGATGTGTCTGTCAAGTTATGAGGTGTCCCGGCGCTCGGGGCTCATGCTGTGCTGACTCTGCAGCATGAACATGCTCTCCTCAGCATGCAAAGACCGCTAAGTCATCTCTCAGTCATGGGATATTATTCCCACAAACTTCCAAGCAGCCACAGAATGACAGGAAGATAGACTTTTCATTGAATATCTGTATTGTTTGTTAGTAATATGAAGTCAAAGATGAAAACATTTTGAAACAGCAGTAACCAGCTAATCAATGCAAACACCCACCCAAAAGACACCCATAGACTTACACCGATTTTGACCACTAAAAAAACTTAAATAAAAAAGTCATAGTGTTCAAATTATTGGTGAATCATTTATTTGATCAGAGAATGCTTTACGATTTGATCGTCTTAATCATTTAGCATGCAAGGGAAATGTAGTAAAATTCTGTCCTAATTTATGTGTATATATATATTACAGTCTGCTATCACCATTGATTTATTTATTTAAAATAAATGTCATAATAAGTCCCCAATTTCCACAAGGGGGTAAAGTATATGTTTATGTTTACATTATTATATGTATATTTTTTCCCCTCAACAGGCTCAAAATTCTGTGGGAGTAACATCATAATATATTTATTTGTTTGTCATTTTCATAGTAGTCCTCCTCTGTTTGTGAAGTCTAAATTCCTTTTATCAGTGTGACAAGCGTGAAAAGAGAAAAAAAGAAGAAAAAAAACTGGAAAAGAAATACATTTTCCTTTTTTTTTTTTTTTTTTTTTAGCAACAAACATTCTTTTTTTGGGCTGGATGAGCACCACATATTCAGCTTTTGGGCTGCATGTAATGCCAGTGTGTGTTTGGAAAAAGCTATTCCTTCAGGGCTTGATTGAAAATCTTGAGTAGCCGAAGCCTGCGTCTATTTCATGTGCCCATGTCCTTGGTTTTCATCTTCAGAAGGTGTCCGGGGACCTGCAGATAGATATAGGAAATATAAGCAAAAAAAAAAAGTGTCTCAAGCTAAAGAAATCAATTCAGGCACAGACTGATGTGATCTCAGTGTCAAGCTTGGTGAGGATTCTCATCACACAAGCCATCAGTAAGGGTCATTTCAAACATTGAAAATATTGTAGACTCTTGTGTCTTAAAGATTTGATTTTAGACTCTTTAAAAAATGTTAGGTTTAAAATCTTAAAATAGAATCGAAGACTTAAAGGGGTCATATAATGGTACATGCACTTTTACAAGTTGATTGTA
>FLSR01001091.1:0-15452 GCA_900092035.1 Leuciscus waleckii
CTGTGAACTGTCTGGGCCTGTTGTTTGTGAACAAATCATAACATATTATTGCAAATGAACAAAGTTGAGTCAAATATGTTCTAGAACAGTGATTAAAATGTTGAAAATTGGCTGGAATATGTTTTTGTATGTGTGACATGAACTCTGGTGTTGATGCACTCTAAACTTTTAATATGATTTACAAAAAATTTTTTGGTGAAACATTTTTACTTAGAATATTGATTAGATTTTTAAGCAGTGAAATCAATTACATAAACTGTATTAACTGAGTAAATGTAAGTAAAATTTTTTTTTTATATCAGCGCTGGTTCCCGTGCCGGAGATGGACTCGCCTCTACAGGGAACCTCTAACTTTACACCGCCGTCCTGCTTCACTCACAGCCGAAAGATGCTGCGACGCGACTGACTCAATCACCTGCCAATAAACAAACAGTGCACAGTTCTGAGGACATTTTATCATCCAAATTAGTTATATTCATTATCTTTAGGACTATAGTCGTGTGTTTTTATGCAAGGCGTTACAATCACGCGAAAAGACAGGCGCAAGTTGACACTCGTTTAACTCGTTTAAGGTGAGTAACATTGCGTCTCTGTATGTTCTTTCGCATTAAGTAAAATGATTTAAAGCACATTAATGATTATACAGATAAAATAAAACATACACACACCTGAATTTCACAGAGGAAATGCACCAATTCTGCGCCGCTGAGAAGAGAAGAGGAGAACTGTTCTGGAGAGACTGTAGAGAGTTCATACAGCACGCGCTCACTCAACCGTTGAGTTGTCGTCACGTCAGAGGGTGGGGGAGGGGTACATTGTTTTAATTGAGTAAACTTAATACATTTCTTATGCGTGTTAAATATTAATAATATTGATTTTATTTAAGCAATATTGTGGTTCTTGAAACAGATCAGTTTAATTATCCATTCTCAAATATTGTGATGGAAATTTCACAAATATATTAGCTCAGTGTATTTTAAATAAATAATTAGTTAGTCAAATGCTAAATTATTTTAGTGAAAAGCTTCAAACTTAAATATAACTGTAAATTTCAGACAAAATTAATTGTTGGAGTTTTAGTAAATTACTCCAGTATGTTAACTCAAACTATCAAGTAAATGATATTCAGAGTTTTTATTAAGTTAATAAAGTTAATTATTACTGTGATATTTACTAAGCCACTGAATTATTTTTTAGAGTGATACGCATAAGAATCACTTCGATATTTAGGAAAGTTTTATGTTTGTAGGTTAAGAATAGAACTGTTGTATGCATGGGTGTCAGTTTGGTTTGAAATGTGCTGGGGACAGAGACGCATTCGGAAGTGCATTTTCAGAAGTGCTGGGTACAATGACGCATTCATTTTTTTTCTCTCTTTCGCGCAGGTTATGTTTTGAAAGACGATGTCCTGTAGCTCAGGCACGGCTCCACTTTTCAACAGGCCCACCCAAAACTTTCACAAAAAACAAAACAAACACTTTTACTATATTCACCATAGACTGTAAAAAATATGGACAAAGCGTCTGTGACGTCACCCATAGACTTCTGAAGAACGGTTTTGAGGCCGTTTATGGGGGGGTATGGGGGGCGCCATATTTCTATACAAATGTTCAGAAAGGATAACTTACAGGTATGATGTGTTGTGTCAGATCATGGCCGAGACGTCAAATTTCAGGAATTCCACTTGGCGCAGCCTATGCTCGTTGTCAGCTGTCAATCAAGCTGTCAATCGCGCCCTTATTTGTCATACATTTTATATCTAAATACGATCTAAACTAACGAGTTAGAAAAAAATTCACCCCCCTCACAGTTGTCAGGCACTCGGAACCTATCGAAAAATACGATAAAAGTCCATGGGACCAACCTGTGAAAACATGAATTTATGCTGTGAAAACGGACATTTTAACATGGGGGTGTATGGACATTTGCTCCCTTTTGGGACCTGCCCCTAGCGGATTTTCGATGTATTGCAGTTTTTCGCACTTCCGGGTAGGCTTCATTTTTCAGATTAGAATGTTGCCGCTTGGTCCGTACCAGAGAACTTCAGGCGGCTTGACACGTTGTTTTTTTCCCTCATAAATGTGAACACGAAAAATAAAATAAAATGAATATTATAATGTTTTTTTGTTGGGTCAGACAATGATTACCAAATTTCTCTCTCATATTGCTCCTCATAACCACTGAAACGGTTACAAAAAAATCGAACCAAAATTCAAATTAATATGGACGGAAGTTAAAAGTGGTGGGTACAAAATGACTCATGACGAAATCTGGTGGGTACGCGTCCCCCCCCCGTCCCCCCCGAAATCGACGCCTATGGTTGTATGCCATAGTGATAAAGTTTAGAGAAATTGTCACAAATGAAAATGAAATCTGGTTATGCAGGATTTAAATGAAAACTATTGATATGTGAAATATGCAACTGTATCTTGTAGAACACATAAATAATTTTGTAATTAAAATGTGTGCTTGTGTGTGTAGTTTAAATGTGGTGTTTCATAAGGCTGATTATACAGTATATACAGTAACCATGATTGACTACAGGCATAGGGCTCAACTTAGGACAAGATAAGAACAAGCATGAGTGAAGTACAGCCTTGTACTGATTGGTAAACTGCACTGTGTTTTATACACGTCCATGCTGGACATTCATATTAAATTAGCATTATTTTCATATGTTTTTACATCATGAAAATCTATATGGCTTTAGTTGTATGTAGGACATATATGACATAAAATGATTAAAAAAAATACATTAATATTATGTAATTTATATATGTGGGTTTTGCAGCATATGTCCCTTACAATAATCTGTTGGAACATATAAGAATCACAGGAGTTTTTAGCAAACCTTTTCCATATGTGCACATACATACATGCAGATATATATCTGTACAGTCATTTCCCTCGTCTAATGATAGGGTATGCAAATGTAACACGCGCGTCCTACGGTCTTAGCATAAACCAGTTTCTAATGTCTTGGACCAGATCAGAAAACTACGTTCGCTCTTGAGCCAGTGTTGCAGCAAGACAAGGGAAATAATCACAGAAGACAGATATAGTTGAAAGAGGTAAGTACTTGTATTGTATAATATTAACTTGTTTAGATTGAGAAGAAAAAGAAAAAAAAAGTCAATAGCTTCAATGAAACAATTCACAAACAATTAAATGACCCTTTTTTCAAATAAACCAATTTAAATTAGATGACTTGTGCTCAATAGCTCTGTAGTTAACTGTGTTTAGTTACCTTAGTTATTTACTCTTTCATTTCCTTTGTGTCTTTCGTTTTCAAGAAAGTAATATACCCAACTCACTCTCAAAAACTCTCAAAATTCAAATTACAATTATGTAACTCAACCCTTGTATTCACTCTTTTTAAGAGAATCTCAATAAAGATGGAAAAAAATAAAACTCGACCTCTGTATTCACTCTTTTTTCCAAGAAAATCTCAATAAAGGATCAGGAGCCAGGGCGGAGGAGCCAGGGCGGAGCGACATTTCGAGATGGAGCGAAGAGGTCTAAGGTGGGAGGCATGACCTGCGGCTTCAGGTCACAGGGACTCCCCGGAGACGTTGCAGGGCTGTAGACTGGCTGAGCTTCACGGTGCTACCAAGGCTGACAGAGCATGCATGAGTACTCTGCTTTCGATGGAGGTGATTCGGGCTCTTGGTCTGGCTGCGTTCTGGACCGGGGCACGATGCTCTCCAGGTGGTGTCTGGGAGCTCAACAGCTGTGATGATTGTGTCAGTGTCCATGGAGACAGATATTTCAATATTTCCATATGTGGCTCTTTCCTCCTTTCTTGTCAACAAGTGGATTCAGAGCCACCGCATTAGCAGCGCCGCCGGTCGCCATGTCTCAGTGTTTTTAGGTGTGTAATTGAATGTAGTGAATGTCATGATATTACTGATCATGTGAAGATTTTGCAGCTGCGCCGCTGCTGAATGCTGAATGCATTGTAGGGGAAACACTGCGTTATTTTTTTCGATATATGTTCACTACAATCGATTATCTGGCAGCTGAAATTACTTGAAATAATTTCGAGCGTGCTCGAGCCATGCACTCACTTGTCTACGTGCCTTGTTACATGTGCGAGGCATGGTGTTTGGATCCCGGCACGTCAGTCTAATTTGGTTTCAGTTCTGTGTCGGGATTCAGACATCCATGCTCCGTGTGTTTTTTTCTGTTGTGAGTGCACAGAATGGGCTTTCACTCGTTCTCGTGCACTCTGTCTTGGTTCGTGAGTGTGCGGTTTTGAGTTCACTCGAGCCATACACTCTTCCATCTGCGTGTGTTGTTGTGTCCTGTGTAGCACGCGGTTTGTGTTTACGTTGGCCGTGTGCTTTCATGTCATGTTTTGTCTTGTGCTGTGTAGCACACAGCTTGTGTTTTACACTAGCTGTGTGCTTTCATGTTGTCATGTTTTGTCTTGTGCTGTGTAGCACACAGCTTGTGTTTTACACTAGCTCTGTGCTTTCATGTTGTCATGTTTTGTGAGAACACGTGGCTTATGGTGTTCTCATTGGCTGCGTGTTCATGTCTCGTTTTGTGTAAGCACATGGCTTGTTATGTGTGTTTCCCTGTGCCATGTGCTCTCCTGTCAATTGTCTGACCCCGCCCCATCTTGTTACCTGATTATTATCATTGAGTGTTTCCCAGGTCAGGTCAGGTCAGGTCAAGTCAAGTCAAGTCGTTTTCCCCCTCGGATAAGTTTTGTTTGTTTTTTGTTTTATTTTTATTATTAATAAAGCCCTTTGTTGTTTCCTGCACTTGAGTCCTCACTCCCTTCACTCAACCGTGACAGAATAATTGTGATATATGACAAGCGCGTCTGTCTCTGGCTCAGAAATGATTTGTACTACAAAACAGGCTCATTGCTGTCAGGTTCTGGGTAGATGAAGTAGGAGGCGAACACGAAGATGATAACTCAAAGGTTTTAATTCTCAATTATCACAAATACAAGGAACAGGGAGCGAGCGCTCAGAACAAGGATAACCTAACATTAAACAAACATTGACCGACAAGTGAGGAGTGAACAGAAGGAACTTAAATACACAGACAGATGAACACAAGACAGGTGATGCAGATGATGATGATAACGAACAGGTGGGTAATGAAGGGAGTGAGTTCAGGTGTGGAAACAAGGAGGATTCTGGGAACTGTAGTGCAGACAGGACGATGACAGACCGTGAATGTGACACTTAACAGAAACAAAGTTGTTGTTTGTTTTTTTTTGCTATAAAACACTAGAGCTCTTAGCAGCTATTAAGGTTACTAGCTAGAATATATAACTGCTTACACAATCAATGCATTTTTTTATTATTACCTTTTTTTTATTTATTTTTATTATTTATTAAATAAGTAACTAGCATAGCATACAACATTACAAAACAAAGTGTTGCATTAAAATGTAATGAATATACAGTTAATATAGGTGATGAAGATAGAGGTCATCCTGTGAGGCTTATGACATGTAATGTCAGGGGATTAAATCGTCCTGTTAAAAGAGCTAAAGTTTTCTCCCATTTTAAACCAGATATATTGTTTTTACAAGAAACACATTTAAGACTGGATGATGACAATAGAATTCATAAGATATAGGGTTGGGTATCGGTTGGGTTTTATCCGATACCAGTACCTACTCGGTATTTTTCAAACGGTTCCGGTGCTTAAACGGTTCTTAAACCGGTACTTAAGAAACGAAACTGCACACACTTTGTCAAAAAAAATAATACCCTTTTATTTACAGGGCCAAACTGGAAACAATATTAACTTAAATCTTTAAACAATATAAATACAAGTAACATATATGGTAATAAATAATAAATAAAACAATAAATAAAAATTTACATTTACATGATATAAAATAAAACAATATTGTATCAAACAATATAATAATAATAATACTGGAGATTAACAGAGATTACAACCAGGGTAATCTAATCTCCATTTTCTCTTCCTAATAGTAATGAGCTGAACTGAACAGTGCAACACCTTAAATATTAAAATAGAAAACAAATATACAGAACAGATATTAAACAACACAGTATTGCACATTTAAAGAAGCTTTTGTGACTGGTGGTAAGGACACTTTACATCAGTTTTTAACAATTCTTCTGTAGGAATATCACCATATTGGCTTTTTCTGGCAATATACGGCATATTTCTTGACTTATAGCATGCCCACCCAGCACAGGAGAAAACACTCTCAGAGGGGGTTGATGAGGCCTGCACACACAACTACACCTCTGACAGGACAGACAAATTAGGGAGGGTATCCCTCTTATTTATATTGTTAATTTATATTGTTGCATGTGAGTGTGACCCTTTTGTCCATTACCTCACCTGTCCCTCTCCATTGGCTTCCTTAGCCTTTGATCGAGGCAAGCTGCCTGGATTGCAGGGAACTGCTCCACAAACCGCTCCACCATGAGGTACAGAGAATTCCAGGGAGTCCTCACATCCAGGATAACATTGTGCTCTGGCAAATCTAAAGCACAGACATTTGAATTACAATAAACAATTGCTTATATTTAAAAGTATTACTTTTCAGTTTTCAAGATGTATTTATAATTATATATATGGTATTTACTGAGGAGTCGCTGCTTCTCTCTTAGGACAGTTTTGCTCATGGTGGAGCGCTTCAGCCACACTACCACTGCGCGAATCTTTGCACACCACCTAGTCACAGCTTGGATGCCATACACCTTCTATGCTGCCAGGTTGAGTGTGTGGGCAAAGCACCCAACCTTTAAAAATGTCAAGTTTCTCAGTGCAACATCCATGTTGTATGCGTTGTCTACTGTGGCAGCTACGACTTTTCCAGTCAACTTGAACTCCTCAAGAATGTTGTGGATTTCCTGTGCCACAACTGGCCCTGTCTGGGACTCATAAACTGCTTCAGTGCTCAGCACTTTCTGCTGGATGCTGCCTTTGTAAATGTAATGGACAGTCACTGTTAGATAGTGGTCCTGTGCCACGCAAGAAGTCTTTTAATATCAAAAAAAAAAAAAAAAAAAAAAAAAAAAAAAAATTACTATAAAAAATGTTTATATAATACACATAATACCTCTTCAGGTTACAACTATAGCCTATTCTGCTGAAAAGCTCATACAAATTGCGTCGTTTAATACTGATGTAAAACACTCAAACACGTTAAGATCAACATTTTATGACTTTTACTTTAAGCAGAGAAATATCTGACACTGAGCACAGTATAGCCTCGTGTTGGAAGAGGAACTTTGTTAAAACATTTTGCACATGTACAGTTAATTTAGTCACACACGCGACAACGGTGTTTGCTAGCCTACTTAATATGCAAGATTTGCAGTTGGCATTAAATTACTAGACTTACCTGAAGAGGAACGGCTGCTGTTATCGTCTTCTTCTGTGTCCACAAACTTATTGGCAGTTGCAGGGCTTGGATTCTCTTCAATTTGTTCGACGGCGAGGCCAACACTAGCTGTTGCTGTTGACGCGCTTGGCTCTGCATCTCGTAGGTTGTCATACACGGTGCATTGTTCGGCTTTTAAGTACACTCCATGTCTCGTCAGATGTTTCATCAAATTCGAAGTGTTACCTCCCTTGCATGCTACTACTTTAAAGCATTTGTTGCATGTCGCAGAGTCTCCACTACATGTGAAATGCAGCCAAACCTTGGAGCGTTTAGACTTTGGCATCTTTATTAATCCTCTCGCGACGCTTACTCGCTATCAGTGTGCTTACTCGCGAGTCGCAACAAGTGTGCTGAGTAGCGGCACTGACGTCATGCAAGTTGACGATGGAACACCAGGTGGCGGTAAAAAAAAAGACAGGCACCGAAATCAGGCACCGAAATTTTCGTTCGTATTCGGTCTGGTTACTACCGTTTACGTCGGAACCGGTTCCCTATTGGCACCGTGTTTCGGTACCCAACCCTAATAAGATATGGTTAGTCAAATTTTTTATTTCAAATTTAATAGCAGATCAAGAGGTGTGCCAATTTTAATTAATAAGAGAGTACAGTTTTCACACAATCTGTGACCCTAATGGTAGTTGCATTATTGTCTCTGGGTCTCTTTTACAAGTCCCAGTGGTTTTAGTTAATGTTTACTAAATTGGGACGATGTTCAGTTTGCAAATAGCCTCCTATCATTAATTCCCAAGCTAATTATGTTTTCGATCCTCAGATGGATAGATCCAGTACTAGTAGTAATGTTTCAGAAACATTTCTGAAATGTTTCTGACAATGGCCTTTTCTCTATTTATGCAACAGAACAGCTGTGTGGATCCTTGGAGATTCTTAAACCCGTTGACTAGACAATTCTCCTTTTATTCCCATGTCCATCATTCCTTTTCCAGACTAGATTATTTTTTTGTAGACAACTTGTTTATATCAATGGTTAAGAAAGTTGATTACTCATCTATAGTTGTATCCGATCATGCACCTGTGGTGCTGGACCTGCACTTCCCTTTGAACATCAGAGAACGACCAATCTGTGCATTTAATCCATTATTACTATCCAATGATAAGTTCTGTAACTTTGTCTCATCTAGTATAGATAATTTTCTGGAATACAATAAAACAGATACAGTGTCTTACTCATTGCTTTGGGAGACCTTAAAGGCTTACTTGAGGGGTCAAATAATTTCTTATACATCATATGCTAACAAAGAACGTAAGAAGGAACTGCAGACACTCTCACAATCCATATTAGAGTTAGACAGACAGTATTCTGAATCTCCCACAGCTGAATTACGTAAAAAAAGAGTTGACTTGCAGACAAAGTTAAATTTTTTATCCACTTCTCATGCAGAACAATTAATAATGAGGACGCGTGGTCTTTACTATGAATATGGAGACAAATCAAGTCGGCTCTTGGCTCATCAGCTGAAACGTCAAACTGCCTCCCATCTTATTTCTCAGATAAAAGACTCAAATCAAACTTTAGTTAGCAACCCAAAAGAAATTAATACAATTTTCAAAAACTTTTATTCCTCATTATATACTTCTGAATTCCCTTCAGATACAACGGAAATGGAAAATTTCTTAAACAATTTGGATATTCCTACTTTGCAATCAGATAGGGCAGTAGATTTAGATCGTGACCTCGAGATTGAAGAAATCAGTAGGGCTGTTATGGCAATGAAGAGTGGTAAGTCCCCAGGCCTTGATGGGTATCCCATTGATTTTTACAAAAAATTTAAGGAGAAACTTGCACCAATTCTTTTTGAGGTTTTTAAAGAATCCTTGGAGGCAGGCTCCTTGCCTCCAACTTTTTTGAAGCATAATTTAATTAAAAACGATGGGGAAGACACTGCGGCCTTGCTCTTCAATAGCTATTTTTGTGACTCTATAACGATTACCTTAACTGCAACCCAGAGGGACGTCATTGCTTATACTTCTTTATTGGCCTGTAGAAGAATTTTGTTAAGTTGTAAATCCCTTACCCCTCCCTCTGCAACAGTCTGGCTAGAAGATGTGATGTTCTTTTTAAAATTAGAAAAGATAAAATTTACATTTAAGGGGATCTGTGGACAGATTTTATTCGAAATCGGCACCTATTTTTGTCATATTGTCATTCATTGTCAAGAATTACCCAGTTGTTAACTTATTTTCCATGTATCTCTCTCTTTACACCTTTTTGTGACGCTGTATTTGCTGTTTTGACCTCAGTGTAGTCTGGCTCACAGAATGGCAAAATAGTTTTTTCCTTTTTTCTCTCTCTCTTTTATGTATGCATTTATACTGCAATAATGATACTTTTATCATCAGCACTTATGTTTTGGTATGCATGGGTACATGCCTTGAAAAGGTGTAATGACATAATTGTTATATTTTGCCTTTGTAACCAGACGCTATGTTATTCTGTTGTATTTAAGCTGCCCAGGCAAGGGATGTTTCGGGGGTGAGGGGGGTTGTTATAGTAAAAATAGAAGGAAGGAAAATGTAACTTTCATGGTTCAACTCAGATTTTTTGTAATTTTCTGTACAGCATCATGGGTAATGTTTTCCACTAAACAGGAATTTCACTGTTAAACATGATTATTTAAAAAATAAGCTGAAATAATGGGGCTTCAGCAAAGCAAATACCACAGTAGGTCTGTCTAAGGGTGGCGTTTTTACTTCCGGAACCCGACTGTTGCAGTCTGCGAGTTCATTAAAGCATTATTACAAGTTGTGTTCGTAATGATTACAATATATATATAGGATCTGGGAGCGGTTGGTCATCTCTTTAAAGGTGTTGAGTCATCTGAAGTCTTCATAAGAGGCTGGATCCAAACCGAAGCTTTTGTAGCTACTCTCTAGTTGAGACAGAAAAGCAAAAAAAAAAAAAAGAGTGCAAGATTATGAAATGCATTATGTGAATGGTTGGAGAAACTGAGAGTGTGTCTGAGCTGCGAACTTTATTAGGAAGGCTATTCTAGAGTTTAGGAGCAAAATGTGAAAAAGCTCTGCCGCGTTTAGTGGACTTAGGTATCGGTACAAACAAAAGTCCAGAGTTTTGTGATATATATATATATATATATCATGTACAAATAAAAATAAAATTAATAAGTAAATAAGTGTCAGAATAATACAATTGTAAATGTTTAGTTGACTTTGTTGATGTTATTTCAATAATAAATAGATTTTAGAATAATAATAATCCTTTTATGAGATTTATAAGTGTAAGTATGTTTCATAAGAACCCTTTTAGTAGAGTAATATAAATGCAAAGGTTTAGTTGACTGTGTTGACGGTATTTAATATTATATGGTGTTGTTTCAGATCCACTACCTGATGGTGCTGTCTGCCAACTGGGCCTATGTGAAGGATGCATGTAAAATGCAGAAATATGAGGACTGCAAGTCCAAGGAGGAGCAGGAGCTGCATGACATCCACTCTACGCGCTCCAAGGAACGGCTCAATGCCTACACATAAGACAGGAAGCAGCAGCGGGGCGGGAGGACCCTCAGTGCTTTCACTTCCTGTTGAAGGGAGTTTTGGCACTGGTGCAGTCCAGGTGGTGTGTCGTATGACCAACATTGTATATTGTTTTATTGTGTATTAAGTGGAATACATCAAATTGTCTTAACTGCGTCTGCATGTTTAAAGTGATTCTCAATTGTAGCGGGTATGGGGTGGAATATACGATTTAATATTAATATAGATAAATAGAGTTACCTTAAAAATCGTTCTCATCTTCAAATCGCGTTCTTCTAATTCTTCTGAGCTAAATCCCAAGGTAAACAGCACAGCACAAACTCAACGTGTCTTCCAAACTCTAGGATACGGAAGTCTCTGATTCTTTGTTTTTGAGGTAATGAGTGCGTCTACAGGTCTGCGTTCCTTCACATGGACGATTTGCATGTCAAACGTCCGTGCACGCATGGGTGTGGTCACATTAGAGTTAATGAGCACGGACTGAAGAAACTGTACATGTCGTTGCTTTCATACGGATTACTTAAACAGGGAATATTTGTTTTTGATATAATTTACCTCATTTAAAAATAGAGATTCAAGTTTTGTACAGACTTATGTCTCACATCAGTGTGACAAGCATTCGCTGAGTTACAAGTCATTTTCTGTCGCGTTTCAGAATGAACTTCACATTGAGAGAGAGGGCAGAATGCGCATCATGTTTATTTTCTTTATTTTACGAAAACCACAACATTTTTATTATGTTTTTTATTATGAGTGTACACAAATAAAAAAGAAGACATTTAACAGTTTTGAATGATGTATGTAAGATCAAAATCAACAGAGTATTTTGAGTCTCTTTTGCACTGATAAGAAAAAAAGAGAGCTGGTATCGCTGGCTTCAGAGGGTTAATGGCAGACCAATATTCTAAAGTGTTATCTTTAAAACTCTCAAGACAGACGTCACAGCCCGAACCTGCCCAACATTTTGACGCTCTCGGCCACTATCAACCCTTTCTCCGGTCACCTGTCAATCCCACAATGCACTGCGCAAGCGTGAAGCATGACTTCCATGGGAATGAATTGAAAATGCTCGCTCTGCTCCGCACCAGTGGACATGCATCGTCAGAGTGCGTAGGACAAAACTCTCTCAGTCAACAGGCAACAGAGTCTGAATCAATCAATTAACAATTACCATCGCAAACCTGCAGGTAGGTGCATAGACAAAAAAAAGTAAAAATCTAAAAAACAAAAGGAAATACTGCATACTATCAATACTTGCAAAAAGTCGAAAAAAAAATATTAGCAACATTTTGACCCATGACCTTCATCAGTCATATACTACATACTGTTCAAGCTCAGTCACATTTAAACATATATCATAACCAATCACTGTGAAGATCTATCAATTACCAATCACACTCAATGACTGTCATTTTATTTTATGTAATTTTTTATGTTACTTTTACATATGATGATGTGGAGTTAATTATGTAATTAGTCATTGAGTGTGATTGGTAATTGATGTATCTTCGCAGTGATTGGTCATGATATCATTTTAAATGTGATTGAGCTTGAACAGTACTACTGTGATACTTTTTGCAAGTATTAATTGTGTCGGGATTTCCTTTTGTTTTTTAGATTTTTTCAAAAATGTTTTAGTCTTCTCTCCTATGCACCTATCTATTACCTGCAGGTGTGCGATGGTAAATGTTAATTGACCAAAACTCAGATAAAAGAATGTTTAAAATAGTGCTGTCAATCAATTAATTGTTTTCGGGTCATTTTGACCCGGAGAGGATTTTCCCATACCCGAAAATGCTAGTTAATGTTATTGTAGTGGACTAGAATTTACTGACTTTACTCACCCAGAGTCTAACAACTTCCCCAGTTTGGTTTAATACTTAATGTATTATTTTTTTAATTAAAAAAAAATTTTTTTTAACACTTGTGGTTTTCAAAAATGACTGTCCTACAAAAAAAATTGCTTATAAATCTCTCACTATGCTACATCATCACCAAATATTGGATTCAATCTTTTTGTCAACTTGTTTTCTTTCAATTAGGAATGGTTTTATACTTATTTTTGGAATTGATTGATCGAAGGCCTTATTTATCTGAGCATACATACCTCAGTTTTTGAATAAAAAAAGTGTTATTTGTGGATAATTTTGTCAATTTTACATAAAACTTTAAAATAGGTTGCACTTTTTATCACACTAGTGTGCTTTAATGTTTAACCAGGAAATTTGTTTTGAAATGCTTTTATTTTGTACAAAATGGAACAAAGTCATACTTGTGGTGCATGTTCAAGGTCAAAAATGACCAGCCCACAAAAAAAAAATTGCTTATAAATCTCTAGTTATGCTATTTTATCACCAAATATTGGATTCAATCTTTTTGTCAACTTGTTTTCTTTAAATTAGGACAGGTTTTGTATTTATTTTTGAAACTGAAATTGGTCTGAGATCCTCCCGGCTGTGATTAAAGCATATTGAAAGGCATTGATTGGAGTCTAACTGGTTACTGCTGTGCAGCAGGTTAGTGCAACACTAAATATCTTAATCCCAAGTTATAATGTTCATAAGGGGAAATATGTCGTCCGACTCGATAGTGTGTCAACTGAAGACGCGCGCTATAGAATACATTTTAGGTATCGACTGTAGATGCTTGGGTGTCGACTGGAGACGCCCCGTTTAACTTAAGTCAGGTGCAACCAATGTTGAACACAGTGTGAGTTCCCTCGTTACAACTGTAACCATGATTCTCTGAGAATGGAACGAGATGCTGTGTAGCCCTGCCATATTTCCTTCAAGCCCGTGATCAACTTTCTTCGGCCAAAACAGAAGCGGCCATTGTTTGGTCCAGGTGTGCTTAATAGCTTCCTGGTTGTGACGTCACGCTACAGGATGATGTTCCACCATCATTGGATTGATTTTACACATGCTTCAAGACAAAAACACACATAGGTGTTCCCATAGCATCGCTACTTCCGACGTAATGTCTCGTTCCCTTCTAACGGAACTATGGTAACAGTCATAAGCTGAGACGTTTACATGCAACCAAATAACCTATTTCACAAGTTAACACTAATAAATCGGATAGCGTATTTGTCGTGCTGTCCGAGGGCAGGGCTCCAAGCTCGGAATTTGCCCCGAACCCAGAGTTCTCCCCTTGTATTTCTGGTTGAAAAGTAACCAGGTAAGTGTGAGGAGACGGCATGGTGTACGACTGCTGAAGACCGTTGAGGAACATAGGTGAGTCGACTGGGTATATTTATATAGTATATTAATTTGAACCGATCCGATTGAGCGTGATTCAAATGAAATTTGTATCGAATTGAAAGGGGTTGTGTACACTTAAAATCATCCATTCAACAGGTAAAACAAGAATGTAAGTGCTTGATTCTGACTATTTTCTCAATCAAATAAAAAAAAATACATTGCACACATGCTGTCATGGGTATGTTAACATATGTTCTACATCAAATGAAGAAAACTCTTCTGACATGTGCTGAAGTTTTGATCAGAATACTGTACACGTAATGCAATTGTAAAGGAACCCTGGATGTAACCCAGAAGAAACTAGATGGAAGATGGCACCATCCAATGTGTGATATTAATTATTTTGGGACTAGCACAGTGAGTTCTTTTGTGAAAAATGAGTATTTTCAAAGATACACCTTTCATCAAAAATGCCACAACTTCATCAATAAATCAACAATGAGTGACCTTTAAATTAATGACTAAATTCTGTCTGTATCTCATTGGCCTGTCCTCAGCCATCCCCGAAGACAAGAGACTCTAAAGAATTTCAAATGTCAGATATTGTATCAGTCTCAAGATTTGCACCAGTGACTTCTTTCTTTCAGAGCCTTATCGACCCTTTTATAGCACTTGTGCTGATGAATGGAATGAGTGGGAATGTTGTGGCATTTAGCCCAAGTGAATTAGCGAAGCTTTATGCTATTCAAAAGCAGGTGATCCAATGGCCCTTAAATGGCTTGATACTCTCTCAACACCATCTCATAATGGTAGCTTTATAGACAATAAAAGCTTTATATGAGTAAGTGATTTGACAATTCACAGAATTGTAAATGTAACCACACCTTTACTTTTTCAAAATATTGTTTTATATTTATCAGTTTTTATCTGTTTAGGTCAAAGCCCAATTTTCAGCAATTATTATTATTCCATAATAATGATTATGAATCCAAAAATTACATAGTCCTTAAAAAAATCATTTTAATGTGCTGATCTGGTACTTGAGAAACTGTTTGAACTCTTAAAAATCAAGCGTACCGTTGGTTCTGGCAGGTCACGTTAGTCAAGCTCCAGGGGCGGATCTAGAAAAATATTTATGGGGTGGCAAGAGGGGGGCAGGAATTTTTGAGGGGTGGCAAAATATTGCAGACGTATATATACTGAATTTAATCACAGTTAAATTGGCCATAACTTTTAATTTGTTGCTGCCAATCGGGATGGGTATCATTCGGTATTACAACTCTTAACAATACTCCTTATCGATCCGGTACTTTAACGGTATTCTTATCGGTTCTTTTTGTTATATA
>FLSR01001091.1:21454-55200 GCA_900092035.1 Leuciscus waleckii
TTTAAAGGGATACTCCACTTTTTTTGGAAATAGGCTCATTTTACAACTTTACAACGAGTTAAACAGTTGAGTTTTACCGTTTTCGAATCCATTCAGCCGATCTCCGGGTCTGGCGGTACCACTTTTAGCATAGCTTAGCATAGATCATTGAATCGGACAGGACCATTAGCATCTCTCTCAAAAAAATGACCAAAGAGTTTCAATACTTTTCCTATGTACCATGAGTCCAGCAGGCGTAATGATATGACGCAGCGCCTGAAAATAGGTCTAATAGGTTAGACAAACTTAGTCCCGGTCACGTTGGAAGTTACTGAGCTGGGGACTATTTTCAGGCGCTGCGTCATATCATTACGCCTGCTGGACTCATGGTACATAGGAAAAGTATTGAAACTCTTTGGTCATTTTTTTGAGAGAGATGCTAATGGTCCTGTCCGATTCAATGATCTATGCTAAGCTATGCTAAAAGTTCTACCGCCAGACCCGGAGTTCGGCTGAATGGATTCGAAAACGGTAAAACTCAACTGTTTAACTCTGCGGGAGTTGTAAAATGAGCCTATTTCCAAAAAAAGTGGAGTATCCCTTTAAAGATAAACATAAAACAAGGAACTCGTATTTGAAAGAAAAAAATTATAATTCAATAGGGTTTATTATTTTAATTTTATACTAATTGTTGAGTTAAGAACTCATTTCTCCGCACTCAGTAGTGTTTGGAATTAATATTAACTACCATCATTGTTAAAATGAGTAACTAGCTTACTAGTGCGAGCTAAATAATGCTACTTAAGATTTCATTTCAGCTTACCGGTTCAGTTTGATTGCCATCCTTTTCACTGGCTCAGGTACAGGTAGGGAGGGGAGGTGTTGTTGGTCATCATCAGCAGGCGCTGGTTCATCATCACTGACACTGACCGTGCTGCTGGGTCCTGCCTCGCTATCCTTGACCTTTGCTGTAATACTAGAGCCGTCAGAGCCTGCTTAACTGCAACTTCCCTTCGCGCCAAATGCATAATCTGTTCTTTTGAAGCATTCCACAGCATCTACTACATCTAATGTTTGTGTTTTTTGTTTTGTTTTTTTTACATTTTCAGCTCCACCTTTTCTTTTCTTCCACCTTTTCATCCATGGACAATTATTTGTAATTATCTGCTCAGAGAAATTTGCTGTAATGGATCAATCTCTCTCTCTCTGTAAATGAGACGTGAAAGGGGGCGTATTTCAAGATACGCAATGGAGTAGACCAAACAAATTAATAGGGAGGGAGGGCAATACACTCACATGCACATACAACACACTCCTTGTCGGCCTCGGCCGCGCCCGTGCGATCGACTCACTATCCATTTGCGTAGAGATGTAACATTATGATTTCCGTCATTTTTTTACAAATATATTTGTGTACCGGGCGGATCGGCCCACACTGGCCAGCGGCCCACCGGAAAAAGTCCTGGAGCTATGTTAGGTGAAGGCAGGTGACACCAGCAACCCAGGGATGTGCAGGCAGCTCAGGAAGCCATGGCTGCGCAGGCAGCTCTGGGGACCATGGCGGCATGGGTTGCTCTGAGGGCCATGGCGGTTTGGCCTCCATGGCCTTAACTCCTGTCTCGGCTATGATGGCTGGAGACATATAGCACCACCCCCAGCACAATTATCTTGGGGGGAACTACAGGCTCATGGGCTGGAGAGGACTATGGAATGGGCTCATAGGCTGGAGAGGACTCTAGAATGGTCATTGAGCGGATCTCTAGTACGACAGCAGACACTGGGTGGAGCTCTGGGATAACAGCTAACACTGGGGGCAGCTTTGGGACTGGAACAAGCTCTGGGACTAGAGAGAGCACTGGGCTGAGCTCAGGGACTGGAGCTTTTACTGGGCTCTGGCAGGGGCTGCAACCTCAGTTATGGTGGCCATCTTGGCTGGAGCCTCAGGCATGGCGGCAGGGCCACATTAATGCAAGGGCTTACCTGGGCTGAGGGAGGGCCCCGGTGATAAAAAAAAACAAACAAAAAAAAAACATTACTGCATTTTGTAAAGAGTTGACTTTCCCTTTAAAATGACGCTTTATCGCTTTGCTTTGAATGCATGTGCTGGCGTTTAAAATCCTCCACGAGAAAGACGTGCCACGTCTAGAAACTGACAGTATCCACCCCAGACTCGTCACTTTCAGTTCAAGACAGCAGTCCTAAACCGTTAAATAATGTAAACCAAACAGGCAAACGTTTACTTCTAGAATGAACAAAGTGGCGTCGATGAGTTTGAAGTTCGGTGTTTGAAAAAACAGAGCAAACGGAAAGACAAAGCGCAATATAGCTCTCTATATGAAGCATATCCAAACTTCATTCAAGCCGCTTACAACTGCTGTTTCTGTCTCCATTTTTCTTGACAATAACTGCGTTTATTTTAATGCGGAACCGTCTCTTTAAGACCACAAAAAAGAACTTTCCAGTTGTGTCAGCTGTTATACTGTGTTTGTGCCGCAAACTCTTAATATCACGTGCAAATGCGGACTACTGTAAATCACTATTAATAACTATTAATCACTTCAACCATGAGCGTTCTTCTGGACCATATCCCTCCCTGTCTATCAGGTAATCAAGGCGGCCAACCCGCCCCCGTGAGTTGAGGATGGTATGGACTCGGTACACTAGGACCTCGTCAGCGACATCTGGAGGAGGAGGTACTTCATCCATGGTAGGTTCTGTAGGGGAAGAGGACAGGGGTTCAGTGAAGGGTTTCAAGAGGGAGACATGAAATGAAGGTGAAATACGGTAGCGAGGTGGAAGGTTGAGCCTGTAGATGACCTCGTTGACCTACCTCTGCACAGGGAAGGGAGCTATGTAGCGGGGACTCAGCTTACAGCAGGGCAGGTGAAGACAGATGTTGCAGGTTGAGAGCCAAACCCTTGTTCTGGCTGGTATTGGGTGGCTTCAGCTCTACGGACATCCGCTTGGAGTTGGTGTTTTCGCACTGCCCGCTGGAGATGCACGTGCATGAAGTCCCATACCCTCTCGCTTTCCTCGAACCAGTGGTTGACAGCTTGAACCTCCGAAGGTTATCCAGGCCAGGGGAAGAGAGGAGGTTGGTAGCCGAGGATACAATGGAACGGAGTAAGCCCAGTGGTGGATTGGCGCAGGGAATTCTGGGCATAATCCACCCAGACAAGGTAGCGGCTCCACCTGTCTTGGTGCTGGTGGCAGTATGACCGCAGGTACTGTATCTCCCAATCTCCTGGATCTTGCACTCAGTCTGGCAGTTGGTTTGCGGATGGTAACCTGATGATAGATTCACTGAGACGCCGAGGAGTTTGAATAAGGCCTTCCACAACCGGGAGATGAACTGGGGACCTCTATCCGATATTATGTCTTCTGGTAAACAGTAATGATGGCATACTTGTTGGAACAGGAGTTCTGCGGCTTCGAATGCGGTGGGCAGGCCCTTGATAGGGATGAGTTTACAGGCCTTGGAGAAGCGGTCGACGATGACAAATACACAGGTGTGATGGTTGGAGGAGGAAGGTCTGTCATGAAGTGAATGCCAAGCTGGGACCAGGGACGTCTGGGTCTCGGCAGAGGTACCAACTTTCCCTCGGGTAGCTTCCTTGGCGTGTTGGTGATTGCACAGACCGAGCACCCTCTGATGTATTGGGAGATATCCTGGGCCATGTGTAACAGAGTTAGTATTTTATGCCGTTTTTATTGTGAATTCCTTCTGAATTCAGCAGCGGTTGTTATTTTCATGTTGCAGTGGTGCCCTCATGTGGTTTGGTTGTGAACTGCAGGGAAAAATGTTCGATAAGACAGGAGATGACGCAACACAGCAGTTGCAATGTGTACTGCACGCTGTGGGTGGGTATATTCATGCTCCGTCTCAGTTCAGTAATATTAATTTGATTAAAATGGAAAATAAGTAGAGATTTCAAGTATTTTTTTTGTTTGTGATTTGGTTTGGCTAATATTTTGATAATTGAATTAGAGTATTAACATATCTTTTTTTAGTTATATGGCCTTTTTTGAACTCTTGTTGTGACACACTCTCGTTAGCAAAGGCCACAAGGTTAACTTTATTTCACATTTTACACTCAAAGTGGTGATGAGCTCCCTTCAGCCAGTGTCTCCATTCCTCCAAGGCAAGCTTGATGGTGAGCAGCTCACGATTTCCGATGTCGTGGTTCTGCTCCGCCGGGGATAGTTTATCTGAATAGAAGGCGCATGGATGGAGTCGAGGAGGCTCACCCTGCCGCTGGGATAGGACCGCTCCAACCCCGGTGGTAGACGCATCGACCATGAATGTGAGTTCTGGATTGGGGTGCACCAGGATTGGAGCGGTGTCCTTCAGGTGTTGGAAGGCTTCGGTGGCCAAGGGGTTCCAGGACAGAGACTTGGGCCAGTTCCTGAGGAATGAGGTGAGAGGTGAGCTGAGGAGACTGTAATTCTGGATGAACTGCGATAGAAGTTGGCGAAGCCTAGGAAGCATTGGAGTTCCTTGACGGTGACAGTTTGGGGCCAGTTTTGGATGGTGTCCACCTTCCTCTGGTCCATCTGGATTCCTTGTTGGTCGATGATGTACCCAAGGAACTGGACAGATGGTGTGTGGAACTCACACTTCTCCAACTTGAGATAGAGGTGGTGTTCTGTCAGCTTCTTGAGGACCTGCCTCACGTGGTGGCAATGTTCGGCCAGGTTCCGGGAGTAGATCAGGATATCGTCAATGTAGACGATGACAAAGCGTTAGAGGTACTCCCGGAACACCTCATTCATGTAGCCTTGGAATACGGAGGGTGAGTTGGACAGGCCATACGGCATTACCTTGTACTCAAAGTGGCCTGCCGGAGTGATGAACGCCGTCTTCCATTCGTCACCTTGCGTATCCGAATGAGGTTATAGGTGCTCTGCAGGACCAGCTTGGAGAAGATGCGAGCCCCACAAAGCTGTTCCAACGCGGCAGGGACCAAAGGAAGAGGATAACTGTATTTAACAGTCTGTGCGTTAAGGGCCCGGTAGTCGATGCACGGCCGCAAGCCTTCGTCCTTCTTGGCCACGAAGAAGAAGCTGGATGCGGCAGGGGATGTCGATAGACGGATGAAATGTTGTTTGAGAGCCTCCTGAATGTACTCCTCCATGGCCTTCTGTTCCAGGATGGACAGTGGGTAGACTTTACCCTTGGGTGGCGTCGCCCCAGGCAGCAGATTTCGAGAGATGTCGACAGGTCCGACGTGTAGACGGTTTGATCGCATATGACAGACAGTTCTGGAAGCAGGGATCACTCCATTGTAGAATCTCTCCAGAGTTCCAATTGATGGTGGGTTTGTGCTGGGTCATCCAGGGGCGTCCCAGGATGATGTCAGCGGTGGATCCTTCCAGCACTAAGAACGAGATCTTCTCCTCATGCAGGCAGCCGACATGTAGCGTGACTGTGGGGGAGAAGTGGCGGACACGACCACGGCCCAGCGGCTTGCCGAGGAGGTGTGAATGGCTAATTCTTGTGAGCAGCATTTCCTCTGGAAGTTGAGTCTTTGGAGAAGTTGATGAGAGATGAAGTTCCCTGCAGACCCGGAGTTGATGAGCACTTGCGCTGAAACGAGAAGTTTTGGGGTTAGAATTTGGACAGGCGTGCGAGTGAGATGTGCAATTGTGGGCAGAAACTGGATGGTACTCACCACTGGGCGTGGTGGTCGTATCGGGCAGTTGGTGATGATATGACCTTCTCCCCCACAATACAGACACAAGTGCTGTGTTAGTCTTCTTTGATGCCCAGCGCTGGAGAGATGGTAAGTGTCTACCTGCATGGGTTCTGGTGCTGGAAGGGCAACAGATGGAGAGATGGGCGGAGGATGCGAAGCGGTTGATCCAGTGAGTGGGCTGAAAGACGTTGAGAGACATGACAGTTTTTTTAATGAAACTCTCCAAACCGACGGTGTCGTCATAAATTACCATCTGGCTGTCAACAGGGCCTTCTCATTCCAGCCGCTAGATGCCACCAATGTGCTGAACTGCAGATTATAAGCATTTATAGAAGTATTGGCGGAGGTTGAACAGCTGATCATGGACGGATAATTCTGATGCGGATGCCAATGAAGTCGTGACCGGGCCGTTGGCGTGCCATATGGATTTGGCCCAATGGAGTGCGCGTCCAGATAGCAGGGAAATCATGAAGGTGATACGCGCCTGTTCGGTGGAGAAAAGCTTTGGTTGCATTTCAAAATATAGTGAACATTGTAGAAGGAACCAGCTGCAATCCTCCGCCTCACCATTGTATGTCGCTGGTCGAGCCATGGGACTGGCAGAGGCAGGTGGCGAAAGAGTGGGTGGTGCAGAGGGGAGAGTTTGCTGAACCGCCTGCACAGGTTCGGCAAACTGATCTGCGGGACGCTCCCAGCTGGTTCCAACACGACTCTGCATGATGGTCTGGTCTTCTGTCACAAACACAGGAGGAGACAGACAGGTTTAGGTGCACACAGTGTTTATTAAAAGCAGAGTGGTGGTGAACAATGGGAACCAGATGATGATGAGAGGATGGTGACTTGTAGAATGATGATGGTGACTTAGCTGGCGATGACGATTCTCTGTGTAGGTGACGAATGAACATGAAGACAGGCGATCTGGATCAGGATGATGGACGGAAGACGGACAGGAGACTGGATACAGGACGAGACGATCTCAGGTGAGTAGGGTGGTAAGGAGTCTGACATAAAGCAGTGTATACTGCAACGAGACCAGACAAGGAGTGACAGGTGAACGGGGCATATAAAGGGTGTGTTGATGAGGGAGTGCAGGTGCAGCGAGTCATTACTCAGGTGATTGTGAATGAGTGGGCGGTTCCTGGTGATTAAGTAATGATTGGGGCTGTGACGGTGTGGATGACTCTGTGACAACTAAAACCTAAAAGTTTTTTTTTTTTTTTTTTTTTTTTTTCCCCAAAGTTTGTGGAGGGTTCCTGGGGATTGGTGGACTTGCCAGACGTTCCCTTAGGGATCATGTGCTGTGGTGGCGCTTCAAAGCATTCTTAAGTATAAATACGCAGCTATAATTCATGTAGGTGATTCTGAAGTAATATTTTATGTCGATATACAATGGTTACATACTGTTAAAACTAATTGTGGTATTGATATATATTAAGACTGCTGACTCTATAGAACATTGGCAAGGAAAACTAACTTTACCGCACTATTTTGTAGTCTTATCATCTGTGAATTATTTTGTCTTTTCTCTGATTTTGTTTTATATACTTTGCTGTATTGGGTGTCACTGGATTGTTATCTGGCTTGTACAGAGCCGCAACTCTTTGTTGTGGTGCTGAAAAGCCTGTAATCAATCTAGGCCTACTTCTATCTCCTGTGCTGTCACCATGCCTGATTTTTAAGGTTTGTCATCTCTGTGTGTCTGCACTTAGGACGCTGGCTGCTGGGTGCTTTTGTTAATCTTTTTAACTTAGCACGTTCTAACTAATTAAAACTAGTGGCAACACTTTAGAATACAACTCCACTGGAACAAATGTGTATTGCAATATTAACATTCTAGTAACTATTAAATAACAATAAACTCTAATTAATGAATAAGTAATAGTACGGTAACACTTTAGTTTGGAGTCCAATACTCACTATTATCTAGTTGCTTATTAACTTGCATATTACTAGGATATTAACTCTTTATTTGTGCCTTATTCTGCATGACCATATTCTACATCCCTTAATCCTACCCAAAACCTAAACATAACAAACACCTTACTAACTATTAATAAGCAGTAATGGACAAAGTGGTGGGTCACTATTTGATTATCAATAACTGTTTTTTGTTGTTTTTGTTTTTTTCATGTTTTAAAAAATATATATTTTTCATGTCACCTAGAGAACTATAAGATCATGTGAAACTAATTAATAACTAAAGCAGAACAAATTATCATTTAACCACTACTTTAATATTTGATCACTTGCATGATCAACAGGTAATAGGTGACTTATGATTTGGGTTGTTAATGATTAGTACATTTTATCATTCCTCTTACAGAACTATTTACTAACTAGCTCATTTGTAAAGAAATGGCTTCTTTTTTTAAATCAGTTTCCGGGACTTTACTTCTATGGCTAATTTTCTGCCATTTCCCAGAACTTTTATTTTGGACATCTCTCTCTATACATTAAGTAAGGGTTAATGCCCGACGAGGTGTCCATTATCAGGTATTAATGGACGACGGCGAGGCGTGAGCAGCGTCGGACGGTTGCCTCCGCCGAAGTCCATTAATATAGGCTAATATGTTTGCATTAATTATGGAATTATGAAATATACTTCTAAGTAGTTCTCTGGTAGGTATGAAAAAAATAGTGATTAGTTGATAGTTCTGCATTCAACAGGGTACTATTATTTACTCATTTGTTGTCAGAGATTCTTTTTAGTTATTGTAGTTACTATAATGTTAATATTGTGTAACTCAATTGTTCCTGTGTAGATTTTCATTAATGACAGAACAGTATTCTAAAGTGTTAAAGTAGTACATTTCTATGTACTTTTGCATTTAGTCTAACCTGAATTAATGGAGCGACTAGTTGTGCATTGTGCCATTGACAAAGGTAAACCTTAATGTGCAACATGTCTCTCTTTCTGGGTTGTGAATCTGCATCAATTATATATTAAGATGTATATTAAGATTGTGTAGTTGGCTTATTCTGTCTCATCTGTGCAGGAGTCAGCATCATGGATAGTTGCCATGGTATAGATTACAAAGGACAAATCTCTATCTCTATCTCTCATTAATGACAGCTCCCATTTGTTGCAGAAGAAAATGACTGTGCATCACGTTGACATTCATGTCATTTTATAGCCATTTCACTAGTTCACCTGCCCATTCAGCCTTAAAGGTTAATAGTAAACTAACTTGGCTTGCTGTCCTTGGAGGAGGCTCGAACCCGAGGCTCGGCTTGAGCTCCGAGTTAACACTTTTATTATTTAAAGTGAGTGGGAGCACTTCATTGAGTGGGAGCTGTTAGGAAGAAATAAAAAAAATAATAAAAAAAAAGAGAGAGAGAGAACAAAATCACTTAATCTTGTGAACTGTGAAATTTTAGTACAAGTTGGACAAGTAGGTCAAATGTTTACTTTTATGTAAAATACAAGTTTGTGTTATTTCTTGTTCAGATGAAAATGATGAAAAAGGCAGTAGTATGTTCCTGCACAACCGGAGGCTGCAGTTTCAGGACCCCAGTTCCAGGACCCTAGTTTTTTTGTGACAGCGCCACCTACCGAACTGGATGATATGGCGGCTGCAGTTTCAGGACCGTAGTTCTAAGACCCAGGTGGTTTAGTTACTTTGTACATAGTATTAAGATATTTAATCTCAGGAGTATTTCTTTTTATAAATGTGATTTTTGATTCAAAATGCATCAGAGGTTAATTACAAAGTGTGTACACAAAGTGAGTCACAATTTTAAATTTAAACAAATTAATTTACACAAAATATAAATGAAAAATGTATATCAATCTTTAAACAACTGAAAAGTGGAGTAAGTCTTAGACTCCAAATTTGTAAATATAAGAGCAATACCCACCAATTGAATGGTACCCCTTCTTTCCTTAATTGTTTGTCAATTTTTCTGTTAATTTCTTCCACTTCACTGAAATAGTTATCAGAGAACAATCACTGTTATGTTAACATAAATATCAGTATCAAAAGGGTGCACATTGGGCAACTTCTTTTTAACATCTAAAAAACATAATTTTTATCAAAACATTCCCATTTAAAAAAGAGATCTTCACCTTCTATAAAAACTTCCCTTTTGTTTACACACCATTTCTTCTCAAACATTAGATTACAATTAATTTAATTAAATTCATATTCTAATCTTATCCTAGAAGGCCTTGAATAAATTAACCATTAACTTTTTGTCCTTCCATTAAAATTTTTAAGCCTTCCAAATGGCTAATTTTGCCTGACCAGCCAAAAAATTTGAAAAATTACAAATTTCCACCTTATCGCAAGAATACTTAAACCCAAAAATAAACCCTGTTTTAAAAAAAAAAATGTTCCCTAAACTACTCACAATTCAATCCAAAACATTAAAAAGCGGAGATAATTTACAACATTCACAAAAAACATGAAAGACTGTCAAGTTCATTATACAAAGTACAAAAATGAAGAATCTGAATATTCACATGTAAACAAAAAAACTTTTATTGGTAATGCACAATGCAAAATCCGCCACTGTAAATCACCAGACCTTTTTGGTATTTTTTTTATTTATTTTTTATACAATAACCGCCATGAAGGTGATTTATTCTCTGTCACTGAGAGATGAGATCTCCATTTTGTATCTCTTCTCTCTCTTAACTGTCCAGCAAAGAAAGACTTTACACAAACATTATATATTTTTTGTTTGTTCACTAAAAAGGAAGGCTTTGTAAACCTTTAAAAGAGAGCAAAAAGTTCACATTATCGTCTTTATCATTCCCATGTTGGTCTACCTGTGGTGTTATATACACTTCTGGAAAAAGAACTTCTGATAATTATTTCCAGACATAAAATTGGTTATATATTCCCACAAAGATGTAGGAAAATATGTTTTCAAATTCTTTAATATATTTCCGACAATTCTCTCTGATCTACCTCCAATCTTTGTTGTAAAATGTTGTACTGAAACCCACTCTCTATTTGTCAAATCAATCAAATCTCCAACTTTAGTTACACCAGCTAAACCAAAGCTAGAAATATCATTGCTGGACATAATAAATGTAGGGGAAAACCAGGGATTGTGAAAAAGTGGTTTATTAAAGCCGAAATGCTCTTTTCACTCCGGCTTAAAATAACTCCAAGCTTCAAACACAGATCCATAAAACTTGATCTTAAACATGTCCTTTACAACATTTTCTGAGATCACAAACATTTGTTTATCAAAACTCATCTTGTTTTTTCCCCGTAGAATGGCAAGACCAAAACTGATCCACGGTACAGAGTCTGAAGAATAAAGCAGTTTTTGGGCAGTTTGTAACATCATGGCTTTAACCTTAGAGGCTAGATGAATTATTCCTTGACCGCCCTCAATAACAGGAAGACAAAGAACCCCTGGGGGAAGCCAATAATGGCCCTCCCAAAAAAAGTTAACAAAGGTTTTTTGAAGTTGCGATAAAAGCTCTTTCAGAGGGTCTAATACTGTTAGACGATACCATAGCATTGAGGCGACTAGATTGTTCACTACTAACACTCTGCCTCTGTGAGAAAGCTGGGCTTGAATCCATTTCCATCTCTGGAGCTTGCCTGTCACTTTTTCTAGAAGTCCTTCCCAATTCTTTTTCATAAACTGTTCAGTCCCAAAGAACAGTCTAAGTATCTTTACATCTTCTTTATTCCAAAGGCACTGATGTGGAAGTTACGGTAGATTCTGATTCGACCAATGACCTTAAAAGTGTCCGTTTTTTCCCCAATTGACACGTGCCGAAGAAGCACTCTCATATATGACAAGGCTTTGTCTAACTCAGCTTTATCTTCTTTTCATTCTTCCAGATGTGGAAGTCCATCTAAAAGCTGATAAGTTGTTTCAAGGTCACAAGGTTGTGCTGTATATACATCTTCATAAAAAAGTAAAGTTTGTGAAATTATTTCTTTCTTTTCCATTATTTCTTTTCCATTTTGCAATTTAAGATAATTTATATTTTTCTTCTCTCTAATATTCCTCTCCAATGAAAAAAAGAAAGTTGTTGAAGAATCCATGCTGTTTAAATGAAGATATTTTCCCCGTATGGATACACAACGACTTATTTCTTCATACAAATTCTTTAAAATCAAATTGTACTCTAAGCATTTTTGCAGTTTCTGTTAGCTTGAGAATTTGCTCTTCCAAGAACTGGACCTTTTCTTTCAGTTCTACCAGAAAGACCAGGAGAAATAATATATAACAAGCGTAAATTTATTGACAGCTCAGCAAGCAATTATTTTATGAAGTTCTTTGGCATAGTCCGTAGTGCATAATCCGAGGGTAGCGGATCTGCATTTCCTGCCTGAAGAGGAAGGCAGGGGCGCAGCCGACCCCCGGGAGGTAAGGACAGGACCATCCTGGTGGTGGTGGGGAGGATGGAGGTGATTGTTGCGTCAGCATCTGCGAACTCAGACATGTGTAAGTACCGATCTTTTATACAGCAAGTATAAGGACATGATTGGATAGATGCGAAGATAATAAGTGATGTAGTAATTAAGTCTTCCTGGCAGAACTTATGCTAAAGCTTAATTTCTATCATACGACTTCTTGTATATTGCTGACAAAGGAGCTGGATCTGTACTTTTCCAATATCCCACCACTGGCCTAAAGTTCTATAACTTTCTCTCTCTCCAAAACAGAGTAACAAATTGTACAAAAGATCTTGCAATAATCTATTGTTAAAACGCCAAATATTATGGTGGGAAGTGCTCTGTGTTATGGTCATAGTTACCGCAATATAATGATGATCAGAAAATGATGTTGGCAAAATTTTACTTTAAAAAACCTTCCTCTATTATTCCTTTGAACATAAAATCTATCAAGTCTTGCACCAGAGACTGTGTTAGAATTAATTTTCAACCATGTGTATTGTTTATCTCTAGGGAAGGCTTCTCTCCAAACTTCTACAAGATTGTGAAACTGAACAACGGTTTTGAGAGTTTCAGGGTGCTTTCACATCTGTAGTTCGGTTCATTTGGTCTGGACCAAGGGCGAAAAATTATACATTGTAGCATTTTTCAGGCGTTTTGGTTCCTTTTCACACCACACTGATTGCTCTGGTCCGAATCAGTTTATGAGTTGATAAAGCGAACCAAAATGCAGTCACGTGACAACATTCACATCACTCGTTGGCCAGATGTGTCTTGAACGCATTTCCATAACTGCACTTTGATTGGTCAGAATTAACGTGCAGGAAAATTCCACAGAACTCCCAGAAGTAAACAAAGAGGAGGAAAATACGGCAGACAACACGCCACTGTTTACTATGGAGAGATGACTGCGTGGGCTGATTGTATCCCTGGTCATATTTTATTATATAGTTTGTCTACATCACTTTAGACAAACAATAATATTTGAGAATGAAGCGAGGATGCGGCTCAAAAATAATGTGTTAATGCCCTGCACGCGACGCATCGCAAGTCACTGCAGGAGGACCCTTACGAAAAATAAGTTTATTCAAGTGTTCTATTAGTATACTTCTTTTAAACTAAAAAATAAGAAAGTATACTTTGTCTACTTTTTATATACTTCTCAGAAATATACTTTATGTACTTCTCAGAAATATACTTTATGTACTTCTCAGAAATATACTTCAAATTGCACTTAAGTATACTTGACTTATACTGACAGAAAAGTCTAAGTATATTTGGCCTATACTTGTTGATCAAGATATACTTAAAAGTATAATTAAGTATTCTAAGTATTCTTGGCTTGTACTTGTGTTTACTATTTTGATTGAGTAGCTTATTAAATACTTTTTTTAAAAAACATAATATTACACACCGTCTTATAAACTACATGTTCAGCTTTAAATAGTAACAAACTTTCGGGGGAATAGCTTATAGAGTAAATAAAATAAGCATGGAAAATACGTTTATTCAAGTGTTCTATTAGTATACTTCTTTTCAACTAAAAAGAAGAAAACATACTTTCAGTCTACATTTTATATACTGAGAGAAAAGTCCAAGTATATTTGGCCTATACTTGTACTCAATCTTTTGATCGAGATATACTTAAAATTTGAATTATTCAAAGTATACTTGGCTTGTAGTTGTGTTATCTCTTTTGATCGAGTAGCCTATTAAATATACTCTTTTTTTTTTACATCGTTTTTCATATACAGTCTTATGAAACTTTGTTTGAAAATATTGATTAAAATATTGATATAAAACAGATATGTTTCTAATTCTGCGTATCTGAATTTTTGTGTAGGCTAGTCCACTGGTAGTGTACATATTTACTTTAATTTAACTTTTCCCCACCATTGACTGAATTTTCCAGCTATCCATGTTTTCACTGGTAACGGTAGGGGGCGCTATGACACATCTTCTAGTACAGAATCTCTGGATCAAAACACAGGAAGAAGAAGCTGAAACAAGTGATAGAAGATTGCTCACTCAAATGTAAAATAATGTGATAATAAACATTAAACAGCTTGTAAATCAAAACTGCTTAATGTTTCCAAATGAAATGAAGCGTAGGCCTTACCCATGAAGACAAAACAACTGAAGCTTTGGGGGTGTTGGACTCGATCTACTCCACCTGTGTTTTGATCATCGTTCTGGATCTGATCAAGGCGTAGTCTTTGACAAAAATGTGATTTTCTCAACTATTTTGTTTAAAATGTTGCCTTTATGAAACTTACTGACATTCAAGTGTTGATAAAAAAGGATGCATGATGCTAATAAAATGTTTTTAAAATTAAAGTAGAGTTAAGGTATTTTTCAAGTATAAAAAAATAACATTTGAACATAGTAGTATAGGCCTACTGCAACTGCAAAAATTTTATATAAATTGTAAACTATTAAGTATACTACAAAGTATAATGTTAAGTTCACTTAAAGAAAACTTGTAGTATAAAACTACTAAACTAGTAGTTTACTGAGAGTACATTCAAGAAAACTTGTAGTATAAAACTACTAAACTAGTAGTTTACTGAGAGTATACTCAGTAAACTACCAAGAGTAAACTACCAAGAGCAAACTACCAAAACTACCAACTCAGTAAACTACCAAGAGTAAACTACCAAGAGTTTCCAAGAGTTTCCAATTATCCAAGAGTAAAAATAATATATAAATGGTAAACTATAAGTATGATGTTAAGTTCACTTAAATAAAACTTGTAGTATAAAACTACTAAACTAGTAGTTTACTGAGAGTACATTAAAATAAAACGTGTAGTATAAAACTACTAAACTAGTAGTTTACTGAGAGTACATTCAAATAAAACTTGTAGTATAAAACAACTAAACTAGTAGTTTACTGAGAGTATACTTCAAAGTTGCTACAAGTATTAAAATAGTAAACTACTAGTATACTCATAAATATGAACTAGTTGTGCACTTAAAGTTTACTACTGTTACACTTATAGTACACTTAAACATATACTTTTATATACTTCAAGTGGGCCAATTTAGTCCCAAGCGGTATTAAAATAGAACACTTACAAGTTTACTACTAGTACATATTGACATTAGTATACTTACTACATAAAGTATACTTAAAAATATACTTGAACATTACTCAAGTATACTTCATAAAATTAACTTGAAGTATACTTTTTTTTCGTAAGGGGAGGCATGCATTAATGTTGCTAAACAGTGACATGCTCATCATCCAAAAAAATTACCAATGATCCATCAGGTAATGTTGTGCCTTTTCTCTTTTTAAAATTGTTTTTGACAGTTGGGACCTAATATGGTCATCAGACCAAATTTCAATCAGGCTCCGCACCTCCTCACAACTCACAACAGCGAGCTGCCATGCTTAAAGTGCAAACTGTCAAAAAACATTTCTCCTCATCCCATAATGCACAGCGCAGCTGACTACGGCAACTGGTTTAGTCCAAAAATGCGCAGTTCTTTGGCAGTTGGTTCTCTTCCAGGAGGTCTCTAGTGGGGTTCAACCGAACTAAATGGGCAGGTGTGAAAGCACCCTCAGACGAATTGTGACTATAGGTTCAACATGATTCCGATCCATAGTGTAATCAAGAGTACAATTAAAATCACCAGCTAAAATTATTATTCTATTATTTGGAATTTTTGAAATGTAAAATAAATTAATTAATTCTTTCTACACCATCATTAGGAGCATACATGTTAATACAGGGTTTCCCCAGGTTGGATCACCCCAAATTTAAGACTTTAAGACCTTTTTACGACCACTTTAATGAAAATTAAGACCTACATCGCACCCATTATGCAGTCGTAAAACACCAGATCAAATCCCAATAATGACTATTACTAACAAATGTTTTAATTAAAAATACATTTATTATAAAAAAAAACTCATTCAACAACACACTGCAAAGTGATGTTTTTGGTAAATATCTCATTCAACAATACACTGCAAAGTGATGTTTTTGGTAAATATCAAACATTCATAACAAAAACAGATAAACTAACTTTTCAAATCATCTTAGCGATATAGGAGAGAGACACAGAACGACAGACAGATAGATAAGAGATATAGATGTTGTGATTTTCAGTACATCACAACAACATCAAATCACAGTAGTACCTACAAGTTTCCTAGCTCAACACCTTTGGCAACAATCTCTTCATCTATATTCTTAAGCTCAGCCAGTTTGTCTTTGTGGCTCCTTCTGAAAGCGTTCGATTTCACAATAAGTTCAGTCATCTTGCTTCCTTGCTTCGATTCTGCCTGCTCTGCTAATTTGTCTGCATCCCTAGCTAGGTTGCCAGCCACTTCCTGAATGGATGATCTTTTCTTTCTCAATTGCTGCAATTGCTCCTCAATTGCTTTCTGTTTAAAGCCTTAGGCTTCTGATACCTTTTTTTGTTTTTCGGTTTCGAGATAAATTCTATACCTGCTCCTTGCAGACACAACTGAGGACAGAAGTCCTGATGTCAAGGGTACCTTCAAGACACCTCCGTGCAGTGACACATAATCTCATACAATTCTGTGTGCAACAATGGTATCTTCCTGAATATTTGATATTTCCACCTCCTTATTCACAAGAAGCCCCTTTCAACTGTGGCCTGTCCATGTGAGAGCAATAACAGCTTCCGGATGAAAGCCCACAGCTGGGGGTAAGGATGACTGATGTAAGTATGGAGGAAAACATCAAGCCGCTTCTCCAAAGGTTTGTAGGCAAAGAACTCCTCCCTGTCCCGCACTTCCAATGACAACAACTGGGCAAACTGCTGGGTGATTAGGCCACCTGAGGAATGAGAAAATAACGTCAGTGTCATGCACAGTATATAAGAAGAGGTTCATTAGGAAACAATATTTCTCAGTTCATGAGTACAATATTTTTTTCAATAATGAAAGGAGACATTATCTACCGGCAGCAATTCCACCATCCAACTGCTTGTCCTGGATAAACTGTTTAACTAGGCCTTTCATCTGGCTCTGACAGAGTTCAGGAGAGGTGTACATCTTGGCTGGTCAAGACAACTCATCTGTCTCACCGTTGGGTATTGCAAAGGGCTTTTGTCCTGAAGCTTCCTCACTATTTTGATCAGACCCTCCATGCACTCTTTTCTGAACTGAAGAACAGAAAGCTCTCCAGTGGTCTTACTCTGTTTCTGAAGTTCCTAATACAGGGAATAAGAACTAACTGAGGAAAAACTGAAGTAACAGTCCCACATCTCCCCTGATAACTAAACAAGTGGACCAACTGAGAACACCAAATAAAATAATCTTCTCTGACTTTCTCATGACTAAAAGGTATAAATTTCAATGACTATACTTACAGTATATCTGGATTTGTAGGCCAAAGAAAAATATTGACCCATACATACCTTGATGGCATTCTCCGCTCCAATGCCAATGTCAATGGCCCTCACAGGCACCCTTGCCTCCTTTTCGGTGACATCGAGACGGACTAGTTGTGCAGGGGTAGCATCTCGAAGAAGGTCTGTTTTAACGAATCTCCTCAGCAAGCTCTGCAAATAAGACAGAGATTAATCATTTGGATTTGTCACAATAGGGATCTGGATTACTGCTATGAAAACCCTGCGAGTGATGAACAAAAGCAAAATAATTAAAAGGGGTTCCCAAACTTTACAATATGACTATAGTTATTTAGATCACATTTACAACATGAACAAAGAAAATCTAACTCACCTTTAATAGTTCTGCTAGGTCGTGTGCGATGAAAGGCAGGACCGGCGCATCAGTTTGATACTTTGTGAGGAATGTTGATACATTTCGGCATACTGCGGTGAAAAAATCCAGCTTGGCTATTACAAACGGATCTTTTGCTGCCACCTCGATGGTGTCGTATGATGAGGTGGCTGGATTGTTGACATCTTTGGATCTTACAGCTGCTACATATTTGAGAATGTTGGGCCATATTTGGAGGGCTCTTTCGGCAACAGGCAAGTTTTCAACCCACAATAGGCAATTTCGCCCACAAAAGGGAAGGGCGAAATTGCTTGATCTCGTCACAGTGATGAAGTCCTCTCTCTTGCTGGCACATTTAAGAAGAGAAAGTGAAGAGCTCTTAATATCTTCTCCATATGCAAGGAGTTGAACCCCGCCTTGACAGCATTATGAAGGGTATGGAGGCCGCATGTCCCGACCACTGCCAGCTGCTTCCCGCCATTATGCTCACCATGCTCCTGCTGAAGCATCTCAAAGAATTTCCAGTTTACGTTTGGTCCATCCATTGAAATAGACACCATTCTCCGCTGATCAAGATCACTAGCTACGTTTACATGGACATAATCGGAATGAAATCAATCCGATTGATGAATCCGAACAAGGTGTTTACATGAATGATAAATAAAGTAATCGGGTTGATGTGCGCGTTTATATGTCACAAGTTTCAAATCGGATCTGATGTTTTGACATGCGCACACTGCACGAATATACAGAGTTTCCCGCTTTTCGCGCATAAATATTCTCCTCTATTGGTTCTTTATTTGTTTTAAAGAGCAGACGTAATATTAATTCGTCTCTGGTCATAATTTAGAGCATATTAACCGTTTTGCCATGCTGCTTATTGATCACGCAGTAAAAATGCCCCTCCCCGTCGTCTGTGGATGAGAATCCAAAGAAGCACTGGTGGGACGTTGTCCTGCTTCACTTCACAGACGATGAGTAAAATGAGAATTTTAGAATGACGGGAAACGTATTAATATGACACTTTATTCAACAGGAAGTACAGCTCGTCATACGTCATTACGCTATTTAACGTCATTGCACATGCGCAGTCCTTTCAGTTTCGGTTTTCAATCCGATCAAGTGTTTACATGTTCTCTCGATCGGATTACAAAAGGGATAAACCACCCCTTTCAATCCGATCGAAATTTCATTCGGATCAAGCTCATCGGATCGATTAAGGTGTTTACATGAAGGTTTTTTAGTCCGATTGAGCCGTCAATCCGATTATAAGTGTCCATGTAAACGCAACTACTGATACATTCCTGGAGATGATAAAGATATATATTTTTTTAATTATACAAATTGACACATAATGCATTTCTACATATCGGCAGTTTTTTTATTCATAATTGCTTGTGTGCATATCTCAGATCAAAAGGCATTTGGCCTTTGTTCAAAGCAAAGACAAATCACTACTGTGTTGTGTACAAGTAATAGAATGTTGTGGAAGTTGAATAAGTAGTATTGAGAATTAAGCCGAGAGGCCGTAGGTTACACTGCTTCTACAGCAGCTAAGGCGCGTTGTTTAAAATCCCCCTTGGCTGTTGTAAAATCAGTGTAACCTACGGCCTTGAGTGGCTTATTGATTTTCTAAAACTGTTACTATAAATACTAGGGGTGGAACGGTACACAGAAGTCACGGTTCGGTTCATACCTCGGTTCAGACATCACGGTTCGGTATGAGTTCGGTACAATGGAGGGAAAAGCAAAACAAAAATGTAGAAGGCTATGTTTTTTTTACTGTGCATGTCTCAGGCTGTACCACCAAAGGAAAATAAATGTCTTAAGCCTTGTATTTTTTTTACATAGGTTTTATTAATAAAGTAAAGGCATAGAACCAGTTTATTTGTAGTGCATTGACAATAGTTTTATATAATTAGTTTATTAATTAAATTAATAAAAAGAAAAAGACCTTGAGATATGTTTGGTAATTGTAGCTGAATGAATTTAAAATTAATTTGCTATATTTCAGATCAATATATTTGTTTTCCTTAACATTTTTATTAACACTAACTTTATTCTCATCTGAATTATAAATAATTTATTTCTGTATAAAATAATACTACGATTAAAAACAAATTAGATTTTCTTTTAATCAGTGTAGAATGTGAAACGTACTGTGTTGGGTGACAGTTGTAGGTTACAGTTTGACAAAAGCACAATGTTGTGTTTTATTGCGAGTCACTTTGCAGTTTGAATGATGTCCTATGAACAAAATGACGGAGTATGTTTTTATGTTTCCACTGTTCGATCGCGCCCGCGCCTCTCTCAACACACACACACACAACATATTCCAGCATTGCAAACTTACTTGACATCGCAGCCTGTCCATTATAGCCTGTCATGATTATAGCCACGGAGCTTCAGAGCTAAGGCGGGGCTACAGATTAGGTGTCCCTAAAGAACCCGCGTATCTAGCAGTAGTTACGCATAATTAATTTGCACGCAAGTTTTATTTATTTTTATACCGTGTATTCTCCGTGTGTATTCATGCACCGAACCGTGACGCCCGTACCGTTTCGGTTCAATACGGATACATGTACCGTTCCACCCCTAATAAATACCTGGCAAAGTTTTCATAAAGTAAAGGCAAAGCAATGAGAAATGTAACGATTTATTCATAGATAATCATTCTTCCGCCAAGAAATATATTTAATGTGAACTGCGTCGAGCGGAACATCACTAGCCACCAACAATGCCAATTAGGGGTGTCCCCGACTATGGATTTTCATAGTCGAATCGTCAAGTCTTGCCTATAGTCGACTAATAGTCGAATCATGTGTATGGGGGCGGGGCTTTAACAATTCAAAGCCGCGATGTACAGAAAATCATACAAAGATATAGAAGAAAATGTATAAAAACATTTTGGATCAATAAAACTAAGAAATAACATTAATAACTCCAGAAAGGCCACACTGCAGACAGGATTTCATTTCACATGCACAAAAAATAAATTAAATCGGCTAAATTACCTGTGCGAGCAGGCTCTAAGTACAGCACAACATCGATGCACCGAAAAAATAAACAATTAATTCTGCTGTACGGCCAAGGCGGATGTACGGTACAGCAGAAATATGAACAGAATATACCTTTCTAATAAATAAAAATACAAAACGAAATAAATCAGAATCAAGTCACAAGATGAGCAAATGTGTGCAAAATGCCTAAAGTGCAGGGGAACATATATTCAAAACACAAGCCACAAATAGTTAGATTAGATAACCCTGACAGATCAATAAATACAATTAAAATAAAGAAATGATTAAAATAACGATAGTAGCCAGAATTTTCAACTTTGTCTTTTTAACTGCAGAAACAACCATAAATGCTAAACTGGAGTCGCAGTCTTTTTAGCTAAAAATTTTACAGCATCCAAAAATCATTAGAACCGGTTGAAAAGCTTTGAAATCACTTGTACCCTACCTGATCGAGAGAACAAATCCAGTCTTTCACTCTGTCTGTGTCCGTTGGAGTCTTGTGCGCGCGGATAAAATACATTCTAAAACACTTAACGTGAAAAACGTTTAATGACTCAATCTCCTAAAATAGTTAAATAAGTTAAATAAGTTAAATAAGGAACATTTGTTTAACATGTCCAACTGAGATATATATCTCTGATTTAACACTTATGCACTGTTGGAGTTGTAGAGAGAGAAAGCCAAACAGAATATTCATGTTACTGATGTCTTATTCCAAACTCCAAATTTGTAAATATAAGAGCAATACCCACCAATTGAATGGTAGCCCTTCTTTCCTTAATTGTTTGTCAATTTTTCTGTTAATTTCTTCCACTTCACTGAAATAGTTATCAGAGAACAATCACTGTTATGTTAACATAAATATCAGTAACAAAAGGGTGCACTGGGCATTGTGCAAAAATAATTCATAATCTACTCTGACCTGTAATGATAATCCGGACCAGAAAGGAAGACCTGCTCAGCCTCCTGCAAGAGACATTCCGGAGGACAGCCAGGGCATATATGATGACCTATGTTAATATAAATACACTAATATACCACTACTGAACAGCAAGCCATTATACATGGGTCCATACACGAGTAGCGCTAGCATGCAGTTTATACAGTACATTGCAGGAGTGCAGGAGCAGGACACACAAACACATTACATGTGTCCGGCATACCTCTGGAAAAAGAACACGACAGATGAACTGCACTTCATCTGTGAAGCTCAGTTGTGTTGGTGTCCTATCCAGCACTCCTCTCAGATAAGAAAACAAGATGTCCTGTTGTTCCTTACTGTCGAGGTAGACAGGCACCCGGGAAGAGGTTACCTTGTAACCACTTAGAGGGCTTCCTGTTGAGTACACCCTTTGGGTAAACCATGGTACAAAAACAATTATTTTTAAGTAATTGATACATTTAAGATAAGATACAATAATTTGCAACATAGTTAAAAAACAATGTTAATGTTTTCCCTAATTAAGGACCTTGGTGAATCTCTACTATGTAAAGATGAATAAACATGAACATTGTCAAAGTACCACCAAATGCTCCTCAGATCCCTGTAACTTTACAATAAAGTCCACCAGTCTCTTTTCTTCTGCGGTGCGGTTTTCGACAGCCTCAATGTGGGCTGGGACTTTCTCAGAGATAGCACTCTGTCTTGGCACTCTGTAGACAGGCTGAAGAGTTCCTTGGACCAAGCTTCTGGCCTCATCAGTCCAGAAGGCAAACCTCTGACCATGCCTTCAAACATGAAGAAGATTAATCTAAAGTACTGCATAGGCAAAAGCATACACAGATGTCTGATTGACTGGAAGGTGTGGTTTAAAACTGTTTAAAGCACAGATAGTTCCTGTCTGTTTGTTCACCAAAATGAATGCCCTACCTATAAACAATTGTGACCATAGTACCATATAGTTGCAGCTTCATACAGTGTGAGGAAACTATTGTAAACATTTCCTTTTTACCTTACTTAGCTAAATGGATGATGGCTGACAGTCATTACACTTTCTGATGAACATGGTGATTTTGATAAATGAGCCAAGGCACAAAATGAACAATCTGTAGATGATACATTTTTTATTTTTTTTTATAAAAAACAGCACAAGGTATTAAAACCAGCAAGTGTTACAGAAATGAATATACATATATTGTTTAGTGGTGTCATACCCTTCTATTTTGAAGCGCTCCATCAGAAGAATACACCACCACTTTCGAATGGAAGGCATGTCCATCTGAAAGATGTGTGTATCCATAATGTATTTTTTTTCTTCATGATGAAGAGCACACAGACTATGTAAAGTGAGAAATTTCCTTTTACATTTATTTTTTTAAATCAACTAACCTCCTGGAAGTCAAACCCCACACCTGTCACAATGCAAAGGGTATACTACAATAGAAAAGACGGAAAACATTTTATTCACAATGTTGACAGAAACTTGTATATCTTGGCAACAAAACTGAGACCTTACCATAAGCATGAAAATCCGGCAGTCATTTTCACAGTTCTGGCGTGGCAATCCCTAAAAGCAACAAAAAAGGTAACATGCATGTCAAATAGATGAAATCCATTGCCATCTCGGTTACATTATGACATCTACATGATATGCAGCATGTGGGATATAGTAATATTTGTTTGGAGTAGCTAAATATGCTTAATCACCGCAATATCATGCCTAGTCTTTTCAGTCCAGCTCCCAGGATATTTTTAAGTTTCTACAGGAAAATAATAAAAAAATTAAAAGGATAAGAACGTACCCAAAATATATCAGTACAGGCTATAAGAACGTAGACTAAATATATAAGCACAGGCTATAAGAACGTAGACAAAATATATCAGTACAGGCTATGAGAACGTAGACAAAATGTATCAGTACAGGCTATAAGAACGTAGCCAAAATGTATACAGGCTACAAGAACGTAGCCAAAGTATAAGTTGCTATATGAACATGTCAAACAGTGTGAACCTAAAAATGGCTCTGTACTCAGCATCACCAAATCCAGACTCATGCATTGCGTACTGTGAGTCTAAAATACCATCTCTCTCATGAGTGGCTTCATGATCTATAATGTGGTATTTGGTAAAAGATACACAACATTTTAAAAGTCAGTAGAAAAAAAAAGTAGAGCTAGAATTCACAGTTTGAATATACATGATTTAACATAATTACCACTACATGTAATATCAAGTATTTTGGAACAATACCAATCCCTTACACAGAGAAGGAAGTGTTCTGGCCCATTTGATTCGGTCCATGCCGGAAACACCAACAAGTCTTTCATGTCAACATCCTCCTAACATTAATCATATGTCTTGTCATTATGCAGATCTACACTTTTTTAACCACATACATATTTTACTTTGAGCATACTCACTGGAAAGTTGACAACCGCGTTTTTTGGTGTATGCTTCCATGTAGGAATTACATACATGTTCTCTATATACATGTCTTTACCCTATAGTAAAAATAAATAAAACAATTGAAGGTTTATAACTACTTTGAAAGTAGACAATATTATGAAAGAATAGAATAACAGATATATTAAGTTTAATTTAGGCTTTGGTCTTGTGTATATATAATATATATAGATGTTACATACGTGTTGCTGAGCTGCTTCATGAATCAATTTAAAGCAGGCATTCCCAATCTACAAACAAACAACCAAAGCAAATATAAAACAATCATTAAAAAACTAATACCAACATGGCTTTCCCCCTCCTATTTTTAACAAACTTCCCACTACTCACCTGAGAATCCATGTATCTTTGTAATCCTAGGCTCCAAAACTCTTCACGGGTGACATGTGGGCCCTTCTTTTATAATAATTTCCGCTCCAGGCCGTCTCGTGTCCAGAACATAGCTGAGCTGAAAATAACTATTATTAGTACAGGAGCACAACACATGGCAAGGTAACACTTTATTTCGATAGTCCTCTTTAGACATTCTACTAACTAACTTTGCAGCTACATGTCAACTAACTGTCATTAGAGTAATTACCACTTTACTTATAATCAATTATAATCAAGACTGTCTGCTTAATTATTGCTAACTTTTATTTTGTTGGTCCCGCAATAGATATTCTACTGACTATAAGTAACTTGGCAGCTACAAGTCAACTTATTCTACTAACCCGAACCCTAACACCTAACCATTACCTAACCATAACAGTCTACTGACAGTCTACTACAGTCTACTAATACTCTAATGAGAGTTAGTTGACATGTAGTTGCAATGTTACTTATAGTTTGTAGAGTGTCTAAAGGGGATTATCGAAATAAAGTGGAACCCATGGCAATCTTTGTTAAAAGCTTCTAAGGTTATTCAGTCAAGAGCAGTTTTCTCTTTGTGTTCAAACATCAAGGACACAAACAGCAGCATGTTTTTTTAGGCTGCTGTCGGATCTAATATACTGATGTACCTCATTTCTTGTTCACATGTTTAAATAAGACTCACTCAAGGTCACAGACTGTCTTTGCTAGAATACTAACTAGATGGGTATTGTGATAACATTTTGAGTGTTTATGTCCTTTCAACAGCAAGATGTGAAAAATAACTAAATTTGGAGCTTGTGTGCTCTCTGAGGTGTATATACAGAGAAGTGAGTTCAAACGGAGTTCTTTTTTGTATATTCTTGCATTCGGATGGCTTAAAATTACTTTAATGTTTAAACTAGAAAGACTTAAAAACGTGTAGATGATAAACTTTCACTATATCATGGTTACACTGTGCAATTACAGAGTGGGTGACATGCACACTGATGGGTGTGGCCTGTACGGATCATAGATCAAATATCTGTTACACCCATAACTAACTGTCAGATAATAGCGTGAGACATGCCAAACAAATCACATTTTAATAATTAGCTTACCAATTTGTTCTGGATAGGATTCAATTCTTTTTCCCAGGGCTTACACAGTTCTGAGAAGCCGAGGGACGATGGCTTGGGCGCAGCGAGGGACGATGGCTTGTGCACTGGCTCTGCTGAAACTAAAACAGAAAAAGACTATAAGTGTTCCAATTCATACATGTCAGTCCATGTTTTAAAGCTAAAATGAAAGAAGTTCTCAGCACGATATTCCATAAGCAGGGCTTGACATTAACACCCGCCAACCCGCCAAATGCGGGTGGATTTTTCTCATGGCGGGTAACACAGTCACTCCAACTAGCCACTTTGGCGGGTTGAATAATTGTAGTTTTTTCAAAAGGCATCTGAAATAAGTGTGACAGTACGACACTACAACTCCCATAGGGCTGTCAACGAATATTCTAAATTCGAATATATATTCAAATAGTTTTAAAAAACAGAATTTCAAAGGTGAAAATTAATATTCGAATGTGGAAAAATGCCCGCGGTAGCAGAGGCGCGGCTGTCTGCTTTGCGAGTGGGCGCATGTTCCTTTTTAGAAAAAAATGGTATCTGCAAGGATTTCCAGTCAAGATTTAGACCGTACGATAGTACTGAGACAGCTCTCATTAGTCACAAATTATTTGGTCTTATCATCCGATCGTGGTGTATCTCTCTATTAGTGTTACTCGATCTTAGTGCTGCATTTGATACTATTGACCACTTTAAATAGACTTGAAAATGATGTTGCCATTAGTGGAATTGCATTAGCATTGCATTTAAATCATACTTATCTGACCGTTATCAGTTTGTAGCAGTAAATAAAGAGATGTCTTATCGATCATAAGTTCAGTATGGCGTACCACAAGGCTCAGTACTAAGACCGTTGCTGTTCACTCTGCACTGTAAAAAAAAAAATCGTAAAATAACGGTAAAAAGTCTGGCAGCAAAGTTGCCAACCACTTACCGTAAAATTCAAGTAAAATATCTTAATTCTAATAAAGTGCAAAAACTATAATTTTACAGAATTTTTCATTAAAAGTTTTAGAAAAAAAATACTGTTATTTTACAGATTTTTCCTTGTTTGAATTAAGATATTTTACCCTAATTTTACGGTAAGTGTTTGGCAACTTTGCTGCCAGACTTTTTACCGTTATTTTACGATTATTTTTTTACAGTGTAAAACTTTTATTTTATGGATTTTTCCAATATTATAATGACCAAACACCTTTAATAAAGTTTTGGCACAAAAGTTTTACTGAGAAACACTGTTATTTTACAGGTATTTCCTAAATTATTACAATCAAACACCTTTAATAACCCTTTAATAAAGTGACGGCACTAAAAGTTCTACTGAGAAACAGTTATTTAACAGACCTTTCCTAAATTATAACGATCAAACACATTCAATAAATTGTCAAGACGTGCGCAAGAATGTAATAAAAGTTTTATTTTAGAAGACAAAATAAGTCTGTAAAAAAACTGTAAAAAACTGATTAAAATCATCTCAAACTTTAATTTGCAGCACTTGTATTTACATATAATTTATTAGTATTTAAACAATGTAAACTTGTAATCTAAATAAAATGGAATTATTGAGACCCCTGGGGGTCACATAGTTCTGATATTAAATATTATATGGTCTTTACATTCAGAATCCTTACTATACAAGTTTATTAATAAGATAAACAAAACATACAACGAAAGTGTACCAGAAATGACAGATACAGCAAATAAACAACAATCCAGCAAACGGCCAGTAATCAGCTTGGTGCATCTGGGAAGAAAAAAAGGACACACTATGATTCTCTCAAAATGATTTCAATTATTTTTGTTTCCTTTAAACAAGCTTAATACATTTTTATTTAAATTGTCTGTTTGTCTTCTGATTTGTCTGGTATCTAAAACTTATGTCCGATTGAAAAATGTGCATCACCAAAAGAAGGAACATGTAGATTCACAACAATGAACATTCTTTTCCAGAGGTATCATTGCAAGGTAAACACCTAAAAATGCCAATTTGTATTACAAAATAAAACCAACAATATTTGTATTAAATGGAGGTGTTTTCAGACTGCTGTGATATAGGTAATGATCTAAAATCTGCATGACAGTGGGCAAATTCCAATCAAAAGTGAGCATCCCTATGCCCTGGGGTTTTTAATATATGCTTAGTAAGGGCCGTTTATACGACTCAGTTTCCAACTAAAATGGTCTCGGTCTAAACTACTGAAATGTGAATCTGTGAAAACGGTAAAGGCATGCATATCGTATTATGTGTTTAGTCTATAGGCATGCGTGTGAATGCGAATATGCACAGGTGTGGTCTTTCTTTACAGAGTGACATCACCAGTTACTTTGTGGCATGGATAAAACAGCGATTAAGACGTTTTCGCCGATCTGTGCGAACGGGAATCGTTTTAATAACGTTGTCATCTGTACAAAGAAAAAACGTTTCTGTTTTTAGTACATCGTAGTTGTGTAAAGTTCCTAAGTTCGTGTGTTCTTGACGTCTTTTCTTTGAACCCTGCAGGTAGTTACATTTAACGTATCTATTAATCTATTCATCTAAACAACTGAAATTATTCTGTTAAATTGAACTCTTCCACCATATCTAGTTTTAAAATGAATCACTGGGACTTGCCATCCTAGGTCACATTACCATAAATATAAAATAAAATTACTACAAGATTAAATTACTTCAGTTAATTACCATCGCATGAACCCTTTGCTAACGCATTTGTGGAAGGGGATTCTCCCCTCATTTACTCTCCCTTATGCCGTCCGAAAGGTATATGATTTTCTTTCTTCAGATGAACACAAATTTTAGAAAAAATAAACTAGACTTTTAGAAAAATTATCCATCTCTTGTGTTCGTGTGTCGAATAATGCAAGTGAATAGACAACAAAATGCTGAAGGTCAAAAAATCCAAACACACATCCTGACAATAATCCAAGAGCATTGTAAAGCTCATATGATAAGTGCAGAAAACTTCCTGTGTGAACAACACAGCAGGCTGTTTGTAGGCTGTATGTAGTTTCTGGAGCATGCACTTGCATTAGGCTATATCGGCTTACAATAATGGATCATTTGTCAAAAAATCTCTGTGGAAAGAAAGTCAGATATACATCTGGGATGGCACAAGGGAGAAAAAATAGAGATTTTTTTGTTTGTTTTATATACTGCAGTGGATACTTACTAGTGATGGGCTTGTTTCTCTGTTGGTGCCTGTTCTGCTCCGTAAACATTGTTCCAAGGCTTGATCTAAAAAATATATTTTTTAAAAAGTTAAAAAGTGTGTTAATTATTACCTGTGTGTTAACAGACTATTGATCTGGGTGACATAAGACCCTTTTTTAACGTGTTCCTTAAGTGTTACATAAATCTGGATAAAATGACTATAGGATAAAATTACTTCAGTTAATTTACCATCGCATGTACCCTTTGCTAACGCATTTGTGGAAGGGGATTCTCCCCTCATTTACGGTCCCTTATGCCGTCCGAAAGGTATATGATTTTCTTTCTTCAGATGAACACAAATTTTAGAAAAAATAAACGACTTTTAGAAAAAGTCTCTTGTGTTCGCGTGTCGAATAATGCAAGTGAATAGACAACAAAATGCTGAAGGTCGAAAAAGTCCAAACACACATCCTAACAATAATCCAAGACATTGTAAAGCTCATATGATAAGTGCAGTAAGAAACATCCTGTGTGAACAACACCGCAGCTGTTTATAGCTGCATGTAGTTTCTGGCGCATGCACTTGCATTATATTGGCTTACAATAATGGATAATTTTTCAAAAAATCTCTGTGGAAAGAAAGTCAGATATACATCTGGGATGGCACAAGAGAGAAAAAAAGAGATAACTTTTTTTGTTTTATATACTGCAGTGGATACTTACTACTGAATGATGGGCTTGTTTCTCTGTTGGTGCCTGTTCTGCTCCGTAAACATTGTTCCAATGCTTGATCTAAAATATATATATATATATATAAAAAAAAAAAAAAGTTTAAAAGTGTGTTAATCATTACCTGTGTGTTAACAGACTATTGATCTGGGTGACATAGGACCATTTATTAATGTGTTCCTTAAGTGTTATATAAATCTGGGGAACCCTTACTAACATCAACCATAGTTTTGCTACCAAATGGTAATAATAAAGTATTGTTATCAATCCACCATAAAAACATGGTTTCTAAACTTTTACTATAATAAAAACCATGGTTAATTTAGCAAAGGACCCTGGGACATGTCCTAAAAAGAACAACTCATCCAAGTCATACAGGTTTGAAAATACTTTCATTTTGAAAGGACATTTATGTTTGGGTCAGCTAGGCCTGTGAACTCAAGAAGATAGGTAAAATATTGTCTGGAGGGTTTGAACCAGTGTGCCTTTGAGCAGAGATTACATGTTCTGTCTCTATTTCACGTGTATTTTAATATAACAATACTCACCGCATCTGAAGATCATGTGGCTGTATCATATTTATTCCCAATATTCCTGGATCATGAGGGAAACACACACATACACAGCAATATTAGCTAACGTTATTTGTATTTACTTACTAACAGAGGCATTTGCGAAAGCTTGCAAAATTTTACTCACCAACTCCAAAATTATTTATGTTTATAATATACATATACTTATTATGATGACTGATCGGTAACGTTAGGCCTATATCCCGCGACAACATGATTCAAAAGCCTTTGCATATTCTTCCAGAGTCATAGTGTGGTTCGAGTTCCTCTCTGTCTAAGAGACAATGTTCTCAGTCATTGTAAAGCTCCTATGCGGAGTTTTTTTCTTTTCAAAAACTATAAGTTAGCTGACAATAAAATGTATACAACAATATTTACACATGCTAGCAACACATAACATTATCCTAATACATTGAAACTTGTACTAATATCGATATTGCTCTAATCGCGTTTAGATTCTCAATTTAACACACTATATTTTGATGTAACGTTAGCAGAATTGTTTTTATAAAATAAAAAGTTATTTACCTTCCGCAGATTGCAATATGTCCGTTACACGTTGTTAATGCGTTGTCCATATTCCTTGTTTGTTCTTCATTAACATCCCGCAACTCGCTCAAAATAAAAATGTAGCAGTCCGATGTAAAAAATCCATGTTTTAAACAATATAAAAGCCACAGAACCGAATAAGCTAGTACTGAAGATCCCGAGCAGCAGCACACACACCCACTCGCTCCAACAGACGGATATTCAATTCAAACTTGACCTGTAAAAGGCGCGCATAGTGGTCATTGGCCAGATTCCTGGATGACAGTCAGAATAACCAATCATGTTCAAAACAACTCGGAGAGACAGCCAATAGTGTGGTAACATTGCAATTACAAGAAAAGATTACATTTTTTAAAAGAAAAAATAGGAAAAAATATACACTTGATATTTATTTAGTTGTATTTGTAGGCTGGCTGTTATATTTATTCAATTGGTTAAATGGTGTTTTCATTGCAGTGCATGATTAAAAATTAAACTTACAATAACTTATATATATATATATAACATCATATATTTACCACTGCTCTGCTAAACAGCAGTTTAACAGAGCAAACAGATTATATATTAAACAGACCAAACACTGTATATGTATTCATATAAAATTCTGTATGTAGACCTATTAGTCGGGGAGCCAAAGTCTCAAAAGCTCAATAAAATGGGTTGAACCTGACATGGTCTGTCAACTTTTTATTTGTGTTTTTTCTGTTAACTTTGACCCTAAGAACTAATAATTGGAGGGTCTGCTCTGCTGGAAATATCGCGGAAAAACTTTGTGGCCATTTTAGTGTATCCACCCTTTATTTTTTACCAGAAAAATGTGGGGGGAAAAAATTCCTCAAATCCTCTGTGGGTTGGGTAGGCTGTCAATAAATGTATTCCAGATACACAGAACACATGTGCTGACAACATCCACTGATGCAAAATCATGTAGAAATGTGTTTTAAGAGTTATTTTTTCAATTTAATGCAAAAGAATGAGGTGTTTTCTCACTTTTTTCCAGTATTTTCATCTTTACTTAACTGGCAATCAACTATTCACCAAAGTTATGACATCAGTCAATATGCCATTCTTTTCACCAAATAGTATACTCATTCCACAGAAAAAAGTATAAAAATCCAACCAAAAATCAATGGATCTGTGATGATTTCACTACTAGTTGGCGATCAACAGGCTCAGAACATCAATAGAATTTTAGGCTACTCTCAAAATTCTGAAAGACATACTGGATATTTAACATGGTTGTTAAGGTCCACATTATTACACATCATGGCCTAGGCATCTTTTTAATTTCAACATAACTCTGTTCTCCCAATGGAAATGTGTCACACAAGAAATATAATACAGCAAAATGACTTTCATTATTTTATTGCCTCAGATGACAACTATTACAACTTTAACGGACAAAATATTAACATAACTTAATTAACTAGGTGCAGGTCCCTGTGAGGTCCCCACCCTCACCACCTGAGGAGACAGCAAACAAGACTGGCCGGGTGGGTTATACAGCAGCGCGATAAAAGATGTAAGAAGTGATTTTAAGTATAGGGTCTATTCTAAGCCTTCACTTTGAAATTACATGCGACTGTGTACATTACACACTGCTGCATTGTTGCATTTTCCCAGTTGCCAAATATCGTAATGTAGTGATTACTTTCATTTCTGGCGCTATTGCATTTCTGCGCTGTGTCGGAGATGTTAGCGCGTCTCTAAGATCAGTCACAAACATGATCCCTGCATGATCTAATCTATAGCGTCTTATTAACTCACTGTCATCCATTGTTTGCAACAGATTTCTTCTCCTTCTTCTTTCTGCCATGTTCTCCTCTGCTAAAGAAACTCTTCAGCCTCTTAAAAGTCCTCGTCTGTGCTCCTAACAATTTTGACCTTAAGACCTCTTTTAAGGGTTAAGATGCTTTCTGAATTACTTTTTCTTTACTTGGATTTTTTCTTTAATTTTAAGAGTAAACGGACATATTTCTAAGAATTTTCTTAAATTTTGTCACTAGGAGCTACTCTTTGCATTAAGATTCTTTATGAATACGGCCCAGGTATATTTGGCCTGTACTTGAACTCAATCTTTTGATCCAGATATACTTAAAAGAATAATTAAGAATTCAAAGTATACTTGGCTTGTAGTTGTGTTAACTCTTTTGATTGAGTAGTCAATTAAATATACTTTTTTACATAGTTTTTTCATATACATACAGTCTTATGAAACTTCCATTGTTTGAAAATATTGATTAGAATATTGATATAAAACAGATATGTTTCTAATTCTGCATATCTGAATTTTTGTGTAGGCTAGTCTACTGGTCGTGTATATCAATTTACTCTAATTCTACTTTTTTTTTTTAAATGTTGCCTTTCTTTATGAAACTTACTGACATTCAAGTGTTAAGATTAAAAAAGGATGCATGAAGCTAATAACATGTTTTTAAAATTAAAGTACAGTTAAAGGTATTTTTCAAGTGCAAAAATAATAATGTTACATGTTAAGTGCAAAGTATAATGTTATGTTTACTTAAAGAAAACTTACAAGTACACTTGCAGTATAAACTACGAAACTAGTAGTTTACTGAGAGTACACATCAGTGTGTACTTTCATAAACTAAAAAATGTACTACTTGTATTAAAACAGTAAACTACTAGTATACTTATAAGTTCACTTGTAGTACAGATGCATTACAAATGAGAAACCTAGTTGTGTACTTAGTTTACTACTCTTACAAATACTAAAAATACGAAAAGTGAGCCAATTTAGTCCCAAGCAGTATTGAAATAGTACACAATTTTACTACAAGTACACATTGATATTAGTATACTTACTACATAAAGTATACTTAAAAATATACTTGAAAATTACTTAAGTATACTTCATAAAATGAACATGAAGACATGCACTTTTATGATGAAGAGATGCACTTTTATGATGAAGAGATGCACTTTTATATGGATAGATGCACTTTTATGATGGACAAATGCACTTTTATGATGGATAGATGCACTTTTATGATGGATAGATGCACTTTTATCATGTATAGATGCACTTTTATCATGTATAGATGCATTTTTATCATGTATAGATGCACTTTTATGATGGA
>FLSR01001091.1:58493-116507 GCA_900092035.1 Leuciscus waleckii
TAGAGTTATTCTCTGTAAAATTAGGAACTTAAAGCACTGTCGCTATTGTAATACCCTTAATTGGAAAAGCTAAATGACAGTGTTCATAAGGCACAATTGAAGGGTTTCTCTAAAAGTCAAATAAACAAAAACAGTCAAAGACTCAAAGTAAAATAAGTCTTGTCTTACCCTTTCGAAGACAGTTCAGTATCTGTTATGACTGGTTCCACACATGGGGAGTCTGGGTTACACAGCAATGTTGCTAAATAGGCTAAAATAAAAAAATAATTATTTATTCCACAAAAGACACAATGTCTGCTGAAGAAGACCCAAACAAACTGTTAACTTTAGATGAGAGGAAGTCGTCATTTGCGTTTCCACTGAAGGACTGATACACGCAGCGCAAACTGGGATGTTTATGAAGAGAAGCACATTCATATTCAGTCAAGCATAAATATGCGGATGTGTCGAAATAGGAGGAAGTTCAGAATCACAGAGAAGAAACAGGCACACTGACAAATGAAACATGAATCCACATAAAAACAATGGCAATGCATGATTTGTCTGTGTTCATCAAGCAATGTTGGGTATTTTAAAAAAATAATATGTTGCATTACACATTAATATATTAATATATTTTGCCTCAATCTGTAATGATCCACATATCGGATAGCAATCCAGTGAGTTATCCCTTACGAAAAAGAAGTATACTTCAAGTTCATTTTAGAAGTATACTTAAGTAATGTTCAAGTATATTTTTAACTATACTTTATGTAGTAAATATATAATATCAATGTATACTTGTAATAAACTTGTAAGTGTACTACAGGGTGGGCCATTTATATGGATACACCGTAATAACATGGGAATGGTTGGTGATATTAAAGTCCTGTTTGTGGCACATTAGTATGGCCACCATGGTCACCACCCATCTTGAGGAGTTTGCCCCCTCACATATACTAATGTGCCACAAACAGGACTTTAATATCACCAACCATTCCCATGTTATTACGGTGTATCCATATAAATGGCCCACCCTGTATTTCAATACTGCTTGGGACTAAATTGGCCCACTTTCAGTATATAAAAATATTTGTTTAAGTGTACTATAAGTGTAAGAGTAGTAAACTTCAAGTACACAACTAGGTTTCTCATTTGTAATGCATCTGTACTACAAGTGAACTATACGAGTGAAGTATACCAGTAGTTTACTATTTTAATACAAGTAGTTTTTTTTTTTAGTTTATGTATAATACACACTGAAGTGTACTCTCAGTAAACTACTTGTTTAGCAGTTTAGACTGTAAGTATGCTTGAAAGTTTTCTTCAAGTGAACATAACATTATACTTATAGTTTACTATTTAAATATTATTTTTGCACTTACAGTATACAACTATATTCAAATGTAGATATTATTTTTTATACTTGAAGTGAAAAATACCTTTAACTGTATTTTAATTTTAAAAACATTTTTATTAGCTTCATGCATCTTTTTTTATCAACAGTTGAATGTCAGTAAGTTTCATAAAGAAAGGCAACATTTTAAACAAAAAAGTTGAGAAAAATCTCATTTTTTTATGACTTGATCAGATTCAGAACGATGATCAAAATACAGATGGAGTAACGTTAGATCGAGTCCAACACCCCCAAGCTTCACAGTCGTTTTCTCTTCATGGGTTACACTTCATTTCATTTGGTAAGATTAAGCAGTTTCGATTTACACGCTGTTTAATGTTTGATGATCACGTATTTTACATTTGAGTGAGCAATCTTCTATCACTTGTTTCAGCTTCTTCTTCTCCTGTTTTTGATCCGGAGATTCTGTACTAGAAGATGTGTAAGGGGCGCTCCCTTACCGTATAACTGTGAAAACATGGATAGCTGGAAAATTCAGTCAATGGTGGGGAAAAGTAGAATTAGAGTAAATTCCAATGTGCACCACCAGTGGACAAGCCTACAAAGAAATTCAGATATGCAGAATTAGAAACATATCTGTTTTCTATCAATATTCTAATCAATATTTTCAAACAATGTAAGTTTCATAAGACTGATATGAAAAATATGCAAAAAAAGTATATTTAATAGGCTACTCGATCAAAAGAGTTAACACAACTTTAATACTTAACTATACTTTAAGTATATCTCGATCAAAAGTTTGAGTACAAGTACAGGCCAAATATACTTGGACTTTTCTCTCAATATAAGTCAAGTACACTTAAGTGTAATTTTAAGTATATTTCTGAGAACTAAAGGATATTTTTGAGAAGTATATAAAATGTAGATTGAAAGTTTGCTTTCTTATTTTTAGTTTAAAAGTATACTAGCACTGAATAAACTTCTTTTTCATAAGGGATGAGCTGACAAAATAGATTAAAATGTCTTAAATGTTGATGCTAACTGAAATTAAACTAATATGAAAAATGAAATGGTGAAATGGCATCAGTGCTGATCTTCACTTATTGTCTGTGTTGTCTTTCGTTACTTTATAAGGGGGTCTTTACAGTAATCAGGTAATAATTAAGTTAATTTAATCTACTTACTGTTTTAGGATCCTTCCTGTTCCAGATGACTTCATGTAAATAGATCTACAGGTGTATTTACAGTAAACTGAGTGAAACATCTTCATGGTCATGTGATTTAGAGGAAATATGCTGTTTGAGAGCATTTGTAGAACAATTGCATTATTTCCCCTTTAAACACAGAACAGATTGATAATAAACTGAGTCAGAGGTGACATTTCATTTTAGTTTTTAGATGTTCTGAAATTTACAGTGTGTTTGTGTATTGGCAATAACGTTGTGTATTGGCAATAACGTTTCATCGTGAATATAAAGTATTTGTGATGTATTTCAAAATGTTTGTGTCCTTAAAACACTCTTGTGTGAAAGACTAATTTATACTACATCAAATCCCAAGCCTCCGATTCTTCAAAACGCCATTTTAGAGTAGTAACAGATGCTTGAGCCATTGATAGCAGACCAATGAAGTCCAATCGAGTATAACACCCAGGTCTTTTACTGTAGAGGATAAAGTAACAGGACATCCTATGATGTTAAAGTTGTATTGTGCGAGGTTTTGTGGGCGGTTTTTTGAACCGATAAGTATTACCTCTGTCTTGTCTGGATTTAATAAAAGAAAATTACGCGTCATCCAATCTATTATATCTTTAACACACTCTGTCAATTTGGAAAATTTTGCGTTTTCATCCGACCGTGATGAAATAGCTGATATATAAAAAAAAACTTAAAAAAAAACTGGATGACTAGTAATTTCCTACTACTTAATTCTGAAAAAAAGAGATGATAATTATTGGACAAAAATCTTCCTCACGTAATGAATACTGTCTAATACTTGATGGCTGCTCTTTCAAGTCTTCATCGTCGGTTAGTAACCTGGGTGTGCTCTTTGATACCAATCTTTCATTAGAAAGTCACGTTTCTAGCATTTTCCATCTTAAAAAAAATATCTAAATTACGTCATATGCTCTCAATTACAAATGCCGAAAAATGTGTTAATGCATTCATGACATCAAGGCTAGATTATTGTAATGCTATTATGGGTGGTTGCCCTGCACGCTTAATAAACAAACTACAGCTGATCCAAAATGCAGCAGCTAGAGTTCTTACCACAACCAGGAAGTATGACCATATTAGCCCGGCTGTCAACACTGCATTGGCTCCCTTATTAAACATCGTATACATTTTTAAATATTGCTGATTACTTACCAAGCACTAAATGGTTTAGCTCCCCAGCCCTTGAGCGAGCTCTTAACACATTATAGTCCTTCACGTTATTGCAATCTCAAAATTCCGGCCAGTTGATAATACCTAGAATATCAAAATCGACTCAGGCGGTAGATCCTTTTCCTATTTAGCACCAAAACTTTGAAACAGTCTTCCTAACATTGTCCGGGAAGCAGACACACTCTTGTTAGTTTAAATCTAGACTAAAAACACATCTCTTTTACCTAGCACATAACACTATATAAACTTCTATAATTCAATGTTAGGCTGCATAGATTAGGTCAGCCGGAACCGGAAACACTTCCCATAAATCCTGATGTACTCATTATATTATAAGAAGAATGGCGTCTACGCTAATATTAGTCTCTCTGTTTATCCCAAGGTTTACCCCAGTCCGCCGGATACAAGCCGTATCCAGATCTGATGAAGGACCTGCGCCTGGACACGACGACAACGCAGTCCTGAAGTGTCAACTAGTCTCTCCCCTGTGAAGGCCTCCTTCCCTACCCTTTATCTTTACAGATAAAACGTTGTCAAAATAATTCCAGTTCCCCTGGCTATGTGGAAGTGATAAATAATTCTTTATTATACATTTTTAAGGCCAGACAAGTAATTTGTTGAGGTCAATTTGTAAAGAAAGACTACACGCCTGCGCACATATATATACAAATGCGCATACGCATAGACTAAACACGTACAGCATGTGCACACCGTCCGCGTTTTCACAGGTTTGCGTTTTTTAAGTTTGCGCAGAGATAACCTTTTTTCACATTTTTCAAGGCTTGCACCTTGGAACCTATTTCAAGGTTTGCATTCTCAAGCCACCAGGCACTGTTGTTGTGCGAATGGGCAGGACGGAGCGCATCAAGGGTTTGCTGATAGAACGGTGTCGTGCCCTAAGTTAATAACTAATGATCTTTGCAACGGAAGTGAATCAATCAAAACTAACTTTAGCTGGACAATAACTTTATTCTAGAGCTGCTGTGAAGCCAAAACAATCTCTGTTATAACAATTTCTGTCTTTTATTAAGCTCTTGTATAGTGATATTTATAGCATGTTAAGAGTAAATAAACATTAACAAGACCCTTTTCAGTGACAAGAGGAATAAGACAAGGGTGTCCTCTTCAGGTTTACTCTATGCAATTTCTATTGAGCCTTTTTAAGTCTGTTGAGAAAAAGATAATGTTGTATTGGTGTTCCTGGCTGCCCCAAAGTTCCACAAGTAAAACTTCTAGCATATGCAGATGATGTAACTGATGATACTTCAAATGATATTGATAATATTATTTCATGTTTGAATATTTTTCAGAAAGCTACCTCTGCACGGATAAATTGGGAAAAATTTGCCTCTTTGTTGATGGGAGATTGGAATAGTTCAGGACTTCCTAATTTGCCAAAGCATTGCAAATGGGCACTGGATGGTTAAAAAGTTCTTGGCATTTATTTTGGAACTGACCAGTACATGGAGAAGAACTGGGAAGGAGAGGCTGACCGGGTTATTGGTAAAATTCAAAAGTGGAAGTGGATTCTCCCACAGCTTTCATATAGAGGGAGATGCCTGGTGATTAATAATCTGGCCGCTTCAATGCTGTGGCATAAGGTTACAGTGTTAGATCCCCCTAAATAACTGCTTTTAAAGGCTCAAAAGGCATTTGTTGCTTTCTTTTGGAATGGCCATCATTGGCTTCCTCCTGGAGTGCTTTATCTTCCCGTTGCAGAGGGAGGTCAAGGCCTTATACATGTTGAATCCAAAATTGCAGCAATGAGACTACAAACATTGCAAAAACTGTTGTACTGCTCTGATGGTATGCCATGGATTGATTATTGTTTGTATTTTCTTAAAGAACTGAAAATGTGTATTGTTCTCTTTTTAAGTTCTATGAATCAATTTTTCAATCATAGAGTTTGTTAAAATTTGCAAGAGTGGGTGATGAAAATTATGGATGTGCAGATCCTTTGTTTTTTAACCCTCTTTTTAAGCTACAGCCTCCAGTATCAGGTTCTGTAATTGAAATGTTCTTGAATGCTGGAATAACTAGAGTTATAGATCTGCTTGATATGACAAGAGGTCAGTGGCGAACGGCTCAGTCATTGCTGACCAGGTTGGGATGAGGTCAGTAAGAATAGTAGAAGGAGTAGTTAAGACTTTAAGGCTTGTTTCCCCCCAGTATTCACATCATTTGTTGATTCTGCTTTAAATAATGGCTTGTTATCAAAGACTTTTCCGGCATTAAAAGTTGTCCCAAAAAATTTGGAAATTGAAGAGAAATTAAGGTTCTTTTGTTAAAGGGGTTTGAATTTTTGGATTTCCAAAGTATGGGGAAGAAAATGGTTTATCATGTTTGTGCTAAATCGGCACACTTTGGACAGTTGAAGGAAAGGATAGATACTAAATGGAGGACATACCTTTCAGTGCCCAGAGAAGTAAACCCCTCATGGAGGCTGTTGTATAAGCCTCCTATTCCAAAAAATAAATAAAAATAAATGTGGAGATCTAGAGTGGAGAATACTTCACAGTGTGTTGGCTACAAATAATTTTGTTTCTAAATTTAATGAAGTGGTTTTACCTGAATGTTTGTTCTGTAAGGCTCCCGATACTGTATTTAATTTATTTTGTGAGTGTTCAAGGCTGGTTCCACTTTTTGTACGTTTGTAAAAAAAAATTGGGTTTTTCTTTTACAAACACCCTTTTTATTTTTGGTTGCAAGTATAAACAGTCATGGCGGGAACAGTGTGTGCTTGCCAATTTTTTAATGGGCCAAGGCAAGTTAGCAATCCTGAAAACACATCAATGTAAAAATGCTGGTCAAGATGTTGATTTTTTGTTTCTTTTTAAATCATTGGTAGAATTTAGGGTTGCTAATGAATTAGCATATTACAAATAAACTGATAATGAACCTTTTTTTATAATGAGGTGGGGCGTGAGAGATGCTTTAGTGACAATTAATGATTTTGGAAATCTGGTTTTTAATTGGTAAAATGACCAATTAAACCTGGCCTTTTTTTTATTAATTTTTTTTTATTATTATTTAATTTGGTGTGTGTTTGGTATACTAGCTCTGTAATGTTCTGGAAAATGGGGTAAATTAAAAGTGTTTTAAAAATCAAAGTCCTCTCCAACTATAAAGGTAACTGTTTCAAATGTGCCGCCTTTCATCCAGAGTCAGACATAGAACGAGAGCTTTTGCAATATGGTAAGTTAGCTAGCGCAATTAAAACCGTTCCTCTCGGATGTAAATACGAAGCGCTGAAACACGTTATGTCATTTAGAAGACAGGTTTTTATGTTCCTGAATAAACAGGAGTTAGATGTGTCTTTTAAAGTTTGGCATGAGGGAAGAGCGTCCATGGTTTACGCAAATACTGGAAACATGAAATGTTTTTAGTGTAGAGATGTTGGGCATAAGCATTTAGCATGCACACATATAGCTCAAGCTGCCGAAGAAGCCGCTAGACACACTGATAACGTTGATCCTGTGAATGATCCTGAAAACGTGCAGTTTGTAGATGTGGAAGAGAATGAGCCTCAGGGAGCTGAGGAAGTTGTTGTAGAGGAAAATGAGACACAGGGAGCTGAGGAAACTGTTGAATTAAATGAAGAAAATGACAACAAATTGAGGATGGTGTGACTGTAAATAATGAAATAACAGGAACGGTTGTAAACAATGTAAGGAGTGAAGATATGGAAAATGTGGCAAGTAGTGGAGAAAATGGTGTTGGAAGTAATGCAAATGAGAACATTGGTGATGCAGGAATGAGAGATGAAGATGCACTTTCTGAGTTTTTGGACATTGGGTCACAAGTGATGGAAGACACGTACTATAGAGGAAATTAATGATTTTCTTGATACAATATTTGGTAAAGTTGTAGAGGTAGAATATTTTTTTCCAGATGTGGACAAATTTATAATATAGGTGTTGTTGTTGCAAAAAACAGTGAGCTATGAAGTTTTGGATAAAAAGAAAAGATTCCGGATGAAAAAGATGGTAACGAAATTAAGGAGAAAAAAGTGAACGTTTAAAAAAAAATTGATATATGAACACATCACAAATGGTGTTCTTTACTCTGTGCTTTTTCTTTTCAGTTTCTGTCTACTTCTTATTTCTCTATATGGATGTGTGGAGAGTGGGATCATTAATATTAATGTGTGTAGGGACAAGAATAAATGAGCACAGATTTCAGAGTTTTAAGAATTGAAAAGGTTAATGTTTGTTTTTTACAAGAAACACATACAGACACTGATAATGAAGTTGAATGGGGATTATGGTGGAAAGGAAATGTTGCCTTGAGTCATGGCACAAGAAATAGTACTGGGGTGAATATTTTATTTTCTGAACGTGTGAATATTTTAAAGGCAGAATAAATTGTTAAAGGAAGATTACTATTAACACACATTGAGTTTAAAGGAATAGAATCTGTATTTGTTAATGTTTATGCTCCTAATAATGGTCCAGAGAGGCTGAGTTTTTTTATGGAATTAAGAAAGGTGATTGAAAAATATGATGATAATGTTTGTCTAATACTTGGAGTTGATTGGAATTGTACAATAGACTTTGTTGTTAATAGAAATGGGGAAGAGCCTCATAATAAGTCAAGTGATGCATTCAAAAAAGTTAATGAATTCTAGTTAACAGATGTATGGAGAACGAGAAATTAAAGGAGAACTCCGGTCAATTTTAACATTGAGCTAATTTTTTTGTAAATTTGGAGTGCTGTCAATACAGAGAACAACGACAAAAATCGGTGTTGCCTACACCGTGTTATCCTCTTTTTAAAATTTGCACTCTGTTGACTTCAATGGGGCATATTTTAAACCTGCTTTTACCCTCTTAACCCTTTCGCACGTACGTTCTAAAATATTCTGGCTGACCCCCCAGCGTGAGTTTTTCAAGGCGACCGTTATTTAGTCCAAAGTAGTCGATTGTCGAGTTCACGCGCGTGATCATAGGTAACTAAACATATGCGCGTGTACTCGACAATCGACTACTTTGGACTTCAACCGAAAACAGGATGTAAACACAGGTATGAGCGCTGGCCGAATTAACTTTATTCATATCTTTATCATCTACTGCAGTCAGATTCACCCGTGTTAACTCTAAAGGAATCACTCACATGACCTGTGCACTTGTAATGTAAACTTGCACTTGTAAAAGCAGGTTTAAAATATGCCCCATTGAAGTCAACAGGGTGCAAATTTTAAAAAGAGGATAACACGGTGTAGGCAACACCGATTTTTGTTGTTGTTCTCTGTATTGACAGCACTCCAAATTTACAAAAAAAATTAGCTCAATGTTAAAATTGACCGGAGTTCTCCTTTAAGGAGTAAAGCAGTATACATGGCTAAGAGAGGTTGATAATAGAATTAGTGGAGCGAGATTGGTAGGTTGTATTTAAATAAGACATGGAACAATAAGGTGATGAATACTTTTATAACTAATGGTTTTTCATATGGTCATTATAGATGTTAATTTGAAGAAGACATCCAGATCTAATTATTACTGGATTTTTAACATTAAGTTATTACAGAATGTCTCTTTTTGTGAAAAATTTTAATTGTTCTGGAATATTTGGAAATTGAAGAAAAATTATTTTGAAAGCCTAAGCCAATGGTGGGATGTGGGCAAGGCAAATATAAAAATATTTTGTCAAAATTATGCCTTCCACTCATCAACTATACTGAAAGCAACAGTGAAAGCTTTATAAAGTGGTATTGAGTTCATTGAAAGACAAGTTGTAAATAATAATGAAGCTGTACAGTGTAATGATAAAAGACAAGAGCTGAGTTTTCTCCTACATGAGCAAGCAAAAGGAGCATTGGATCAAGATACTGTTCTATAAAAGAAATGCATGCTGATCAAAAAAATTATCAAACATATTGCTTTCCTAAGAGATCAATTATAGATAGTCTTTTCTTAGTGAGAGATATAATTGATTTCAATCAGAATAATAAGAATGATTTAGGAGTGTTGTCATTGGATCAAGAAAAAGCGTTTGATTTCTATTTAAAGTGTTAAAGAGTTATGGATTTGGTGATGTTTTTATTTCACATATTCAGTTGTTGTATTCTACTCTTTATGTGATGGTGAAAGTAGGGGGTGGTTTAGATGGTCCAATACCTGTGACAAGAGGCATAAGGCAAGGTTGTCCAATTTCTGGACAATTATATAGCCTAATTATTGAAACTTTATTATGTATGTTTAGAAGGAATTTAAATGGAACTTTAATCACTCATGTTAATGGTCATTCTAAGGTGGTTTTATCAGCCTGTTCAGATGACATTACAGTTTTTATTACAGGACAAGAAGACATTGTAATTTTAACCAAAAATATTGAATTATATGAAAAAGCCTTCTTTGCTAAGGTTAATTGGACAAAAAGTGAAGGTTTTATGATTGGTAATTTGAAAATTTTCCACAACTTCCAGGAGGGTTGCAATGGAGAAAAGATGGACAAAGATTTTTGGAGTTTTCTTAGGAAATGAACAATTCGAAGTCAAAGTGGCGATGGCTATTACCACAACTGGCATATCGAGGACGAGTTCTGGTAGTAAACAATCTGGCTGCTTCTATTTTGTGGCATAGGACTATTGTTATGGAGCCACCAGAGGAGTTTATCTCCAATATACAAAGGAGAATAGTGATTTTTTTTCTGGGATGGACAACTTTGGATTCGTGCTGTAGTATTATACCTACCAGTATAAGAAGGTGGCCAAGGACTGGTGGATGTGAGAAATAGAATCCGTGGTTTCAGGATACAAGCTGCATAGAGATTTCTATATGATAAAGATGTACTTTGGGGAAAAACTGCAAGTGCGATCATGAGGAGAGTTGGTGGCTTTGGACTTGATAAACAACTATTTTTAATGAAGCTTGAAGAGATGAACTTGTCACTGTTTTTGAGCTCACTGTTTTTTATAAAGCTATGTTGCAAACATGGAAAACTGTTATAAGAACAGAACGGAATATGGACAATCTAGAACTTTGGGCATCCGAGGAACCACTTTTCTTTTAAATACCTTGATTCAAACCAGATTGCTGTCTTCTGTGACTATACGGCGATGTTTATTAAGGAATGGAATTGTAAAGCTGGATCATTTATTGAATGAAGAAGGATGGAAATCGATTGACGAACTTCAAGAAGCAACGGGCTTGAGATCTTTACGTCTGGTGTTAAAACTAAAGGAAGAAATTTACAATGTATTACCAAGTGGATACAGGACATTTATTGCACAAAGACATGATAATATCCAGGACATGGGGAATAATGTGCAATTTCCAGAACTGGTAATTTCTCCAGCAATAAAGGAGGATGAAGAAGAAGTAGTGGATGCCATTTTATCCTTCAAGAATCCTCAGTTTTATTCCTTTAAAAGCATGTCAAAGAAAGAAATATACAATATTATAGTAAAAACAATCCATCAAGACCTTTGAGAAAACACAAAGTTTCGAAGTGGCCAGATTTGTTGAGGCCAGCTTCCTGGTAAGAGACAGGTGGATGGCCTTATATAAACCTCCTGTAGAGAAGCGTTCTGGCGATCTACAATGGAGGATTATTTATGGGGCAATAGCAACAGACGGACATGTGGCACACCTGAATACAGCTGTAAAAGGGGAATGTCGATTCTGTGGGGAAAAAGAGGATTTGGAGCATTTGTTTTTAAAGTGTGAGAGATCAAAAGGTATTTTTAAATTGCAAAAAGGAAATAAAAATGGTTTATTAAATACCTGATTGGAACGGCTAAACTGGCAGTGTGGAAAACACAAAAAAATAAAGGTTTACAATTGACAACTATAGATCCTAAAGAAGCGGCTTATAGCAGGGAGGCTTAAGATTGAATTAGCATATTATAGGTTGACAAATAATTTATTGGGTTTTTGTGATGTATGGTGTGTTAATGAAGTGTAATGTACTGTATGTTATGAGGATCAGTTTGTTTAAAATTTTTGAAGGTTTTTAAAGCAGGTTTTATAATAATAAGAATACAAATGTATTTATAGTAGTGGCTATATTGTTCATAATTGTGAAGTAAAAAATAGGTATATTGTTCATAATTGCGAAGTAAAAATAAATAAATAAAGGTATTGTTAACCCCCTCTCCCCTCTCCCCTCTCCCCGCAGTGCACTTTGTAATCACAGACCACTTTTCAAAGTGAAAGCCCAAGTATTGAGAGGGCTGATTCATTTAAAAGATACTCTCTTTTTGCATTGATTTCTGCACTTATAAATCTGGATGCTGCAGATGCCATAAATTAAAACATATGGTGCCAACATTTCTGGCATTATGGGATGGTAGTTTGGTTCCTGCAAAATTACAGTTTATAACTGTATATTTTCCTAACTACAACAATGTTAATAAACCAACTTATGTGAACTACACAAATAGGTGTCCAAACACCATCTGGGTGAAATCTAATACAATCTAATACAATTTGTCACCAAACATGTTTAGAAACATACTGCAAGTAAAATAATAGTTGTTATCACTTAAAGTCACAGTCTTTAATCACTTACTCATCTTCATGAGGTTCCAAACCATGGAACACAGAAGATGTTGCACAGGATCTTCAGGCAGTTCTTTTTCATACAATGAAAGGGAGTTAAGACCAGGACCTGTCAAGTTCCAAACAAATTATGAATTCAAAGTCTTCTGAATATCTTAAAAGTGGTTATTCTCTGTGACCATAGCATTCAGTCTTATTTGTGTGATTTAAACAAGTGCATATTCAAATTTGTCATAATTTGATTGGTCAGTGAAGGGTGGAATGGAGGGATGCCCCCTAATATTCGATTAATCGTTAGTCGACTAAAATAGGCTTAGTCGACAAAAATTGTATTAGTTGGTTTGTCGCAAAAAACAAAAACAACCTTGTGGCAAAGTCACGCAGACTGTGAGGGACAGATCATTAGTGGCGGGTGAACTCTTTGAACTTGAGCACGTCAAAAAAAGAAATAACCCTAAGCTCAATGTATACTTGCCCGACAGACATGAGAAATATATAGCTTGGAATGTCAATCGATTGTCAACCAGTTCAAGTGGAAAACAAATATTCTTGGATTATGTATCTGTATGAAACGTGCATATAGGTGCATCCACTATTGCGGAGATGACGAGTCAGCATCATTGACTTAATCTCTGCAGCCGAAAACATAGAAAACATTATCAATAAATTATTCAAATGTTTAGACAGTTGACTTGCTGTTTTTTTCCACAACACATTCATAGTCATTACTTTGCCAGTGTGCTGTAGCAAGCTTTATGCATGCGCTTGAGCGCTGATTAGGCTATGTATTATATAGGCAATTAAAGGCTCATTATTATGATTTATATGGATTATTAATTTTGTATAGTCAACTAATCGCTAAAATGAACGATTACTAGTCAACTAGAAAAATCTTTAGTCAAGGGCAACCTTACGAAAGAGGGGACGGCAGCAATGGGACATACCCGAGGCTGTGGTCTTAAACCCAGTCCGGTACAATCACAATTGCTTTTTACATATCGGGCGGTACTCCCATGTCACAGCTCCTGAACCACTAAATGTTCTGTAGGTTCCTTACACAAAGTTATCAAATTACTACAGAGGACTTGAATTATAGTGCACAAGTATGATCTACTTAGTGTATTTATGATACTTTAATGGTGCTTTTGTTATTGTTGGAGCTTGACAGGCTGTAGTTACCATTCACTTTCATTTTATGGAAAAAAGCAGTGTGAATATTCTGAAAAAAAAAAAAAAAACTTTTAAATTGCCCGTAAGTCATAAAAGAGGGCGCTTGTACATTGCTCGTAAGTCATACAGTAGGGCGAGTAAATGATTTTACCAATTAATAAATGTTTTTACTGTGTTTTCACCAACTTTTTCTCTCCAAAATCTATTTCCTTCCTTGTGCTCACGATCTATATCTGCAGTGCAGTCTGCAATCACAACCACTTTTCAAGGTGAAAGTCCAGGATATATTGAGAGAGCTGGGATGATTGGTTCCCAAGATTTATGGCAAAGATAGGAAATTCTTTTTGATTTAATCTCTGGACTGTAAAAAAAAAAAATGGCTTTGGTTGTTAGAAATTCATTTGAAAAACATGTCCGACATGTCATTGTTGTTTCTGTATATTTCAGTTTTGTTAATACCAGCCAAAGTGTACTGATGTTAATAATAATTCAGGTTGTAAAAAGATCAACCTTTGTGTAATTCTAATTTTGTCCATATATTTATTTTTCTGCTAAAATTACAAACATTAACACATTTTTGTAACAATAGTCCACTAAAGGCAAGTTAAAGGTGAAGCCATGTACAGTTTATTGAAGAATATCATTAACAAACAATTAATTGAACTAAACTTACATACTTGACAATAAACATAACAAAACCATACATGTGAACATAAACTAGACTCACCTACAGTGGTTACACGAACAAAGCTATAACAATGGAAACATGAGGGCTATTATATACACAAAGGTCTAACGACATAAGACACCTGAAATAAATCAACACAATGAACCAATAAGTTCATGACTCTGAACAAAAAAACAATAGGCTTGTTTGAGATTAACACAATCTGCGAGAACCGATCACCGCTGATCACTGCAAAATGCATGCCGGTTAGAAATGTGTCTGAAGGTGTGTTTGACATCGGCTGTGGCTGGATGTAACTGATCGGCGAGAGTTGTCGTGTGTAGGCGGGGAGGAGCTGAAAACGGAGATGTGAAGTCGGACACTTTCTGCTTCCCGTAGTGACCGCTCATGTGGTGTTTGCATACTTTACCACAGCTGAAATGAAATAAATGCAATTTTTGTCAAATACACACTTTTCAGATAAGTTTCTGCATAGGATACACCTTTGCATCCTCACTCATTGCTCCTCTGGAAGCTTCCTCACATCTCATTCCTTGTGGTGCAATTAGAGAACTGAAATGTCCTTCAAGATGGCTTTCTTTGATTGGTTTCTGAGTCACAGGCTGGAGAACGGAGGAGCGAGTAAAAGAGGAAGCATCAATTTTAGTACTGATAATCACCCCTGTACTAAGGACAGGGCCTACATCTGTCAGGATTATGTTCAGCTTTGTCATTCTACGTTGATCCAGTTTCCTAGTGTTTTTCTATTCACCTGGTTTCATCTATGTAAAGTGGATGCATTTGCCTACTCTTCTTGTGTTTCTCTTACATGGATGTATTAAAAGACTGTTTGTATTATAATCTCCTTCGTCATGAGCGTAGTAGCAGCCATACCTGACAACTCCCAAGAACTTTGTAATTGGACTATAGTGTGGATATATATTTTCTGTCTGTTATTTATTTCATGGAATAAAATGTTTCTGCCGCTGCGTCTCATTAACTTGTAGGTCATGATTGCCATCCAGGATTACTTAAGCTTTCACTGGTTCAATAACAATATCATGTGTAGTTTAGCACAAAAGGTTTAACTAGGAGCATAAATTTACCTTAAGTAATTCAAAGAAGAGAAACTCCATCTGGTTGTCAGACTGTCAAATGACCTTTCAAAGGATTGAGCTGTTCAAAGCCAAAACATTCAAAGCATTTCTAGTTGCACTTTATTTTACAGTACGTGTACTTACCTAAGAAATACCTGGGAATAAAAGGTAACTACATGGGTGAAGGTTAGGTTTGAGACTGGGTTCAGGGTTAGTACCTAGTTATGACCTAGTTATTGTAATCACTATAATTAATACATAGTATACACATGCGGAACAGGAGTGTAAAATAAAGTGATAGCAATTCTCTTCTTATATAAAGCAGTCTTCATATCTGTCATTTTATTTATCAGATTAATTGATTCTGTTTCAAGGATGTTAAGATAAGAGTCCACATGCCACACATTCCACTCTTTTTGAATATTGAATAAAGATAAGGATAATGTTGAATAGGGAGAAGGATAACCTTTAATTTGGCATGACATTTAATTCATGCAGTTGTTTAGTGATTTGGTTGTAAATCTTGAAGGTCAGTGGCTAGATGTGGACTAGTCTGTGACCTTACAAGAAATGAGAAGTTGCCCTTGTCTGAGTCATGCAACCTCAATGGACAAAACAAACCTATCTGAAGCTCAACCTGAGAACTAAAATACATTAATTATCTTATTCCAGAGACAGTGGGTAGACACAGAGTGTAATACATTTGATATTTTGAAACCATTGGGAACCTGGGTCACAGAGTGAAGGTGGAGCCATACAGAACCGAAGGTGCAGGCAGGACGACATCTGACCAAGGCACAGCCTGTGGGACGAGGGAGCCTGGTGGAGTCATAAGGTAATGTGAATGGTGCTTATGTAGGAAACCCGCCACTTGGACATTCAGATCATAACGTTATCCTTCTCCTTCCAAAATATAGACACATGCTAAAAAGGACAAATCTGTCCTCCAGCAGGTCAGTCATAGACTAAAGACTCAATTGAAAACCTGTTCAAAACCAGACTGTTTTGAGAGCACAGATTGGGATTAGTTTTTTAATGATTTAATCGTTGCAAAGATGATCATGAGTCTTTGAATGACACGATTACCAGTTACATAATTTGGAGGTGGTTCAAACAAAAAATATTTTTACCACGATTTGATAATACTGCAGGTGCTGTGAATATTGATACTCTACAGAATCTGAACCTATGAGAATAGAGGTAGGGGAGGTAATCAAAGTGCTCCACAGAATTAAGCCAAATAAGGCTAATAGTCCAGATGGCCTTAAGGACATTGTTCTAAAAGAGTGTGCAGAACAACTTGGGCATGTATGTACAAGGCTGTTTCAGGTCTTTTTAGATGATGGTTTTGTGCCAATAGCATGGAAAAATACGACTGTTATCCCAGTATCTAAAACACCTCATGCCTCAGAGCTCCTAAAGACCTTTACCCTATCGCCCCTACATCTGTTCAGTGCATGGAGCGTAAATTATGCAAAGAACTGTTAGCAAAAATTAATGACTCTGAAGATCCATTACAATTTGCTTATATACCCAATCAGAGCACGGTGGATGCCTCCCTGACCTTAGTACATAAGGACCAGCACCATTTAGATACAGTTAAACGAATGCTCATGTCAGAATGCTTTTTATGGATTTTACATCAGCATTTATACTAGATTTAGATAAAGATTTAGGTGTAAGAAGCTGGTTAATCTTATGGGTTTAGACATTATCCCCTCTGCTTTTCTTTGTTTATACTAACAAACTTCAATGTAAGTGTTACAGTCTGGTGTGAGGAAGAGAGCGTACGACAGAGAATACGATCTTGGAACAAATATTTAATGAAGAAATTGGAGAAATACAAAGACTGTCACAACCACAAACCAAAGACTGATTAATAAGATAAAGACACACAGCTGAACCAAAATAACTAACAGGGACAGTGACCATGGCAACAAAGAAGTGGCGGGAAATTGAACAAAAGAAACACAGAAGAGAGTCCAAAAACAAACTGACATAACATTAGCCCCCCCTCCATGAAGGCGCGTCCTCGCGCCATATAACACCCTAGGGGTGGGAGGGTGGGCGCCCTAGAGGCTGACTAGGGCGTGGCCTACTTGGAGCAGGAAGCCGGTTTGGGCTGCCAGGGCGGTACCGGCAGTTCAGGGGTCACGGCGGATCCGGCAGTTTGGGCTGCCAGGGCGGTGCCAGCGCTCAGGGGATATGCCCTATGTTACAAATCAGACAAAATCACTTTATTGTATAAGTCGTTTGAATTACGTTATAATGATCATTAATGTATTTTAACTTATATGTTTCATTTATTAGTATGTAACCGAAGCTATAGATATAAAATAAAATAAATAAAAAAATGTTTAGTTAGCTTACATATACAATTCAATTACTATACAATAGCTGCCTATCTTTCTGTAAAGCTGTGTGTACTGTGGAAATAAATATATTATTTGATGGTACACTGCTAGACTACTTTTTACCAACTGCTTTTATCTTATTTTGTACTGTACAATTTATAGCAGCGGGATTTAGCTTTAGGCCTATATTGCAGCGGGATATAGCATGCTACATAAAGCTACCACAAAAGCTAAAACAGCTCATGTTGGCTACAACAAGTTATCGTGAGAACAGCTACTATCAGGCATTCGACTGGGTTCCTAAGGTGGGACTCATCTCTACAGTGGGACTCATCTCTTCACCACAGCGGTGGCCATCTTGGCACGAGACTCTGGTGCTGCGTTCCAGTCCAAAATTGTCATACCCTTCACTCGCTAACTTCCCTGCGCCTTGTTCACTCGGATGTACGTCATTGCTTACGTTGCACAAGTGCCCACTACTGGCGGAAACTGCAATGGGCTGAACTGGAACGTCCTAAGCCCTTGATCACTTGGAATCAGCTATGGAGTTGATTTATTATATATATATATATTTTTTTTTTTCTTTAAGAATTTGTTGAATGCAGCATCCAAATGTTTATAGGTGTGTTTGGGTTGTTTTAAATAAATACAAATATAATTAATATATCTGTTGTTTGTTGTGGTAGTTTAGACGAGATCTGTGGGGACTAGGGCTGGGTACCGAGTTCGATACTTTTTAGGTACCGACCGGATTGCCTCGATACTATCGAGTATCGAAAAATAACTTGTTTTTCGGTACCAGATTTCGATACCTAAGAGGTAACTCGTCAACGTCAGTGCTCAAACAAATACATATGAAATCACAACGACACGCCTAAAGTCGCTCACGCACATACATGCAAACTCTACACACACGAGACGCGCGGAACTCTGCGCACATACTCATATGAGACTCGCGTGCGCACACAAACAGTCCACGCACACATTCTCATATGAGACGTGAGCACACACACACAAACTCGCGCACATACTCAATGAGACGCGAGCACACACACTCACAATACCTTAAAGATGTGGAAAAGCCGATCAAAAGTGTGGCTACATTTGTCCATTCTCGATGCCAAGCGTGCGATGCAGTATTTGCGGTAAAATAATTGCTGCAAAGACGGTACCGCGACAGATATGATGAAGACCTTACAGTGCACGGAGTAAACATAAGAGCAGAAAGTTGCTCCGTCTTCGACTGGTAACTGAAGAGATACCTGTTGATCACTCTGACAGTGTTTATATTGCAATAATGACCTACTGAATGTACACTGCCGTTCAAAAATGTGTTGGTCAGAATTTTTTTTCAGTAAGGATGCATTAAAGTTATCAAAAATGACCTTAAAACATGTGTAATGTTACTAAAGATTTCTGTTTCAAATAAATGCTGTTCTTTTGAATTTTTTTATTCATCAAAGAATCATGAAAAAATGTATCATAGTTTCCAAAAACTGTTTTCATATTTCTGAAGGATCATGTGACACTGAAGTAATGATTTTGAAAATTCAGCTTTGACAACACAGGAATAAATTACATTTTGAAATATATTCAAATACTATTTTAAATTGTAATACTATTCCACAATATTACAAGTTTTACTGTATTTTTGATCAAACAAATTCAGGTTTGGTGAGCATGAGCTCTTTATAAAAAAATATTTTGTTCCTTTGTGCTTTTTTTTGTTCCTTTCTGGACTGACTAAGGAGCATGAGTCAAACTGAAAAAATAAAACCAAAGTTTTTCTGAGGTAATGTGTTATGTAATCTTGTTCAAATGGATTTCATAAAATTGGTATCGAAAAAGTATCTTTCGGGAACCGGTATCGAAATCAAGGTATGGTATCGGTATTGGTATCGAAATTTTTTGAACGATACCCAGCCCTAGTGGGGACGTCACAATCGTACTGCATTGTGGGACATTTAGGTGCCTGAAGTGTACATTTGAAGTAGACTCGCTCCCTCTGTTAAAATCGAGGGAACGAGGGTCTGTCTATATAAACTTGCCTCATTCACTTCACGAAGTGGAACGCACTTCAAAATGGCGGCAGGGATTCCCCCAAGGGGAAGTGCTTAGGGAAGTTTGCAAGTGCGTGTCTAAAAGTGGACTGGAACGCAGCATGGAACAGCGGCGGCCATCTTGACACGAGACTCTGGAACGGCAGCAGCCATCTTGAGTATATTAAAAGTCTGGTACAATGGTTTGATAACAGTCATCTACAATTGAACATTGAGATGGAATGGGTACGTCTGGCCTTAACATATACAAGTCATTATAAAAGGTTTAAAGGTACAGCAAGTTTCAAATTTGAAATATTTAGTTACAATTATTGATGACAAACTGTGTAAATGTGGACCATATACATAAGAAAACAAGACAGCATTTTGGTCTACTCAGGAAGTTAAGAAATATTAGTATTGATAGGAGGATCCTTACTACTGTTTACAGATCGATGATTGAAAGTATTTTAACATATCGTTTTGTGGTATAGCAAATAAGATCACCAACCAAAAACAGAGTACATTGCAAGAGCTGTTTGGCAACAGCAGTATATTCAGACCAGACCCATCCCCTCCACTCCTGCTTTAATTAAAGTAAAAAATCGATTGTAGAATTACAAATTTTAAATCAGGATTTTTTCAAATGTGTCTGTCCATTAGAATGGACAGTGGGTCAAAAGCCTGTTACTGAAATCACATTCCAGTAACTGAAGTCCAGTAATGCTGATTGAAATTTCTTATATAAAAAATCTATATCACAGTACCGATACATTTTTGAAACTTTTTCATATGCAGAATATATAGTTCTTGAAGTGCTTGAACTATAGCTGATGGAAATATCTCAGATGCTGACTTTATGTGAGTGATGAGGAAGATGGAGATGTAAGAAAAATATCCGTATTTAAAACTGTATAAAGTAAAATGACTAGCTTTCGGCCAAATGAACATACGGATTTGACTTAAATCTAAAGCGTAACTTGAATATTATTATTTATTTTTTACACAAACGCATCGATTCGCTTCAGAAGGCCTTTATTTACCCCCCAGAGCCGCATGCATGGAGCACTTTTATCATGGATGGATGCACTTTTCAAGTCAAGTCAAGTCATCTTCATTTATATAGCGCTTTTAACAACGTAGATTGTTTCAAAGCAGCTTCACAGAGATAAGCGTATAATTTAAGGTAACAGAGATTGTTTTGGCTTTATAGCAGAGTTAAGTTATTTTCCATCTAAAGTTAGTTTTGATTGATTTACTTCCGTCGCAACGATCATTTGTTATTAAATTAGGGGCCGCTAAGACTACACCATCCCCTCTACACAGACTTGTCCTTCATCAGATCTGGATACGGCCTGGATCCGGCAGACTGCGGTAAACCTCTGTATAAACAGAGAGACTAATACAGTATTAGCGTAGATGCCATTCTTCTTATGATGTAACGAGTACATCAGGATTTATGGGAAGTGTTCCCGGTTCCTGCTGACCTAATCTATGCAGCCTAACATTAAATTATATTAGTCTATAATGTATTATGTGAATGCTAGGTCAAAGAGATGTGTCTTTAATCTGGCTTTGAACTGACTGCTGTGTGTCTGCTTCCCTGACAATGGTAGGAAGACTGTTCCAAAGTTTTGGTGCTAGATAGGAGAAGGATCTACCGCCAGCAGTCGATTTTGATATTCTAGGTATTATCAACTGGCCGGAATTTTGAGATCGCAATAGACGTGAAGGACTATAATGCGTTAAGAGCTCGCTCAAGTACTGCGGAGCTAAACCATTTAGTGCTTTGTAAGTAATCGGCAATATTTTAAAATTTATGCGATGTTTAATAGGGAGCCAATGCAGTTTTGACAGAACTGGGCTAATATGGTCATACTTCCTGGTTCTGGTAAGAACTCGAGCTGCTGCGTTTTGAACCAGCTGTAGTTTGTACTTTTATGGGCTTTCAAAACAGAAACAACCATTCACTGCCATTATAAAACTCCGATTGTACACGTCTGAAAGAAGAATGTCATATACACCTAGGATGGCTTGAGGGTGAGTAAATCATGGGCTAATTTAATTTTTTGGGTGAACTATCCCTTTATCGGTATAGTACACCCAAAAATTATATTTGTCATTACTTACTCATCCTCATGTTGTTCTAAATCTGTATGAGTTTCTTTATTCTGCTGAACACAAAGTAATATATTTTAAAGAATGTCGGTAACTAGACAGTTGACAGTAGCCATTGACTTCTATAATATTTTTCCTATTATAGCCTATATTTTCCTTATAACTACATATCATATTATTATGATATAATATTATCATTATTAGTAATTGTTTTGAAAATTATAATAATATTTAGCAGTAATGTATCAATATAGATATTACAGTACAATACCGTATAATTACAGCAAAAGCAGAACAAATGATGAAATACAGTAAAAATACAGTAAAGTACTATTTGTTAGTTTACAATACTGATCTTGTGTACTGTAAAGTGAATTACAGTACGTTACTGGAAATCGAAATACAGTAACTTGCTGGCAACGTGCTGCCAGTAATGTACTGTAGAAATACAAGAAAATCGTTAACAGAGAAATTGTTTCAAAGATGCACACAGGAAATTACTCTAACATGAATGCATTGATTGATTCCTAGGTTTATTTTGTTATGAATAAACAAATGTGCGATCTATAAAGCAAAAACCTAACAAATAAAGTTGAAATGTTGTAATGTTCAAGTTTTTGATCTAAAAAAATAAAGATGCGCAAAGAAAATGACTCTAACATGACCATATTGATTGATTCTAAGCAGTGGCGGTTCTACATTGAATTACACCCTGGGCAAGACCCCCTTAGAACGCCCCCCCAAAGGCTAACAAATAAGAGTTATACCGACCAATTAATATTGCCCCTTCATTCATGACATGGATACCGTAATCATACAGAGAAAACATAGTTGCATACCTTTATCTTTCGCTCGTTTCTAAATTGGGCACCTGATGGCTTTGACCTTTCTTGTCCATCTCTTATTTGGCACTCGACATCGACAATCAACAGATAATAAACAAATGTGCGATCTATAAAGCAAAAACCTTACAATTAAAGTTGAAATGTTGTAATGTTCAAGTTTTTGATCTAAAAAAAGAAAGATGCGCCAAGAAAATGACTCTAACATGACCATATTGATTGATTCTAAGATATTTAGTTTGTTACAAACAATGTGCAATCTGTAAAACAAAAGCCTCAAAATTAAAGTTGAAATTATATACTGTTGAAAAGTTTTTGACCTTGAGAAAAAGCTTTAAGTATATACTAACAATTTTTATGTTTATTATTTAATTTTATGTTGGTACATTTTTGTGAAGTACACCTGTTTTGACCTGACGTCCATTGAAATGTACAAAAAAAAATTACAATTAAAGCCAAACATAAAAACAAAACAAAATTTATTTGGTCTCATTTATAGAAGCCCCATGAGCTGGGAAAATGTACTTTTATATTTTTCAGAAACTTTAAACATAATTCAGGTCTGAAGGGGTTAATTTGTTAACAGAGTAGTCAGTTACAGAGTAGTTGGTGGCCTCCTCCAGTTAATTAGAACCTAGTTAGACCGTTCCCTATTAAATAAATAAATAAATAAATAAATAAAGCAGAGGGTTAGTTGGCCTATACATTTTTTTTTTTATTTTTTTATAAAACTCTTTTGTGAAGTGGCTACAGGGACTCTGTCACTACTTTGTCCCAGTATATCTAGTGATAGTCGAAGTGGGGTTTTTCTGACACAGAGTAAACTTTCTCTTTCTGCTATTGAGGTGGGATACGGGATTAGGTTAGGGACAGGTTTGGTGGAAGGGTCCTTTAATGTAATGCAGATATTCTTTTGATATATAAGAACAATTTAAAAACATGTATGTACATAATAAGTCCATTGTATCAAATGATGAAATGTTTAAATGTTAAAGACACCTAATTAGTTAAAGACAATTAATATAAAGTGGGACCTATTTTTATTTTTAATTTTTTCATGTGCCATTGCAATCTTTAACCAAAACTTCCCATTCTTCTTGCAACAACATATTTTCTCTGATGACAACTTGTCACTCATATGAGATCACGGCAATAGCAATCCACAACCATCCAATCAATCAATCCAATCAAAATCATGTCACTGCCCTACATTTTCTTTCTTGTTCCAGAAGTCACTTTAGTGTCACAATAGAGAAGAAAATAATTATATAATTCCAACCTTAATTTCAGCCAAATTTAAGGATGGTAATTATATTGGTAAAAAAGACAATACATGTTGTGCTTTCCTGATATGCTCCTGATTTTTTATACACACCTCTCCTCACTTGTGTGTGCATCAGACATTGACAGGATTGTGGAATGATACTAATTAAAAACACAGATTCATAAGGGTATGAAATTGCTACACGAACTGCCTTTCCATCCATATATGTCCCATTTTACTTTTCTTCTCTTTTTTCTTTGTCTGTCTGCACAGCAGATTTCTGTTTATCTCACAGGACAGTTACATTCAAAAACAACTGATTGGCAGTTTGGAACATGATTGTAAAGCAAGTGGAAAAGCAAAGTTTTATGTTAACATGATTCATGAACACACAACCATAAATTGCATTAGAGCAACCTTTTTGCATGACCACATATTGCTGCTTCTTTCTCTTCCTCAGTATATAATAAACTATAATCTTTAAGATATTCTGAAATGGTGTAGTATAAAAAGTCTTAATGAGTTTGTAGGAGACAAAATGTGTTTATAAGGGTGATGTGTTATTCTCATTTTGACCATTGAGTGGCGCTGTGAACATTACAGAGATATCATATAGGTGACCATTCTTATGCTGTAGGTAGTAGGTGTGTTGACCGGAAGGGCAAAAAGGTTCTGACCGCAACAGCGAAAGCGGTGAACGTATGTAAAACTTAATATGTACATGGAAAAAACAAAATTGGACATTATGCACGGTGGTGTTGTGGAGCCAATAAATGATGTTTTATTAACAAAGTTCGGGAGGAGCACGTTCAGATAATTAACACGAGTGAAGAGCACTCAGCAATCAACGATAAGAGGTGTATATATATATATATATATACAGCAGTCTCACCTCAATTCATTGACAGTTTAGCAGCATCCCTCCACCACCCCCTCTCCACACTTCTAGTCCTAACCATTTACATACGGGGGGAGTACTCTGGGTTCGGGCCGAACTCCGAGCTCGGAGAACTCCCCCCAGACAGCACGGCAAATATGCATTAAACTGACTCCCTCTAATTGTATGTAAGTGTGAACTCGTAAACTGTGTATGGTAATGCAACGGAAGAATGGTCTTCTCGTTTCTGATAGATGAAGTAAACAACGTAACACCAAAGCAAGAAAGTGAGTCAACCTAATTACTCCGGGACCAAACAACTCAGTAGCTTAAAGTATTCGATTTAGCTCCTGCAAGTTTGATGCCATACACTGATTCATAAAGTAATTCAAATTTCATGCAGGGCTTTAAACACTCCTCATATTCACTGCATAAATCATTAGTATAGATCAAATTTCATATTTGCTCTTTATGCTTGTCAATGCATCTAATTGCATGTAAGAGGTTATGCAGAGCAAAAATAGATGCATGAAATGTAATCAAAATAATTATATAAATAAGGTTGAATGTACACTCTTGAAAATAAAAGTTGTTTATTGTCATCGATGGTTCCATGGAATCTTTCCATTGAACAAAAATATTATTTATAGTGGAAAAAAGATTCCTTCGATTATTGAAATGTTCTTCACACTAAGAAAAAAATGGTTATTTTAAGATGTTCAATGTAAGATTCTTTTGGGGAATCCAAAAATGTAATCGCTGTGAAAACCTCCTTTGGGAACCGTTATAGAAATTAGAAAATTGTTGTGTAACACTTTTAATTATATAATACTGTATATATAATTTACTCATTTAGTTGTATGGGTGGAATGCGACCTAGACCAGCACAGTATCAAAACAGAAATGCTAAATATTCTCAATGTAATTATGCAAATACATTTATTAAAAAAGACTTAAGCCACACCAGCAAGGTTCTGGTATGCCATTTCCTATTTTATTTTTGTTTCTTTGATGGGGTTATGAAGTTATGAAGGTGCACTCTAATTGATCCTGACACAGCTGACCTTCTAGTGGACTTTCTTGATTGATAATTCCTCTGAGGGTCTGGGCCAGGGTCTGTCAGAAACACTGATCCGTGACAAGCTAAACCCTAAGTTAACAAGGCATTTGGCTGGCTCAAGGAAGTGTTGCTTCACTCAAAGCTACAATGACATAAATAATAGTTTTGATATATTTTAAGCTGTTTGACCTATGAAGAAAACATCAAACATAATCTGTGGCAGATTTGAATGCTAAATCCACAAATAAATAAACTATACCTAGTACTTAAAATGTCACTCTTTCACTTTTTGCAAGCAGCAATTAATCCATCGCATCAAATCCCAGGGGAAAAATAAAATTATTCTTCCATTTAGATGGTTGAGTGGGACCAGATATTGAAGGAAAAGCAGCTATCAATTGTGCAGCATACATGTGAACTCAATACTGTTTAGCATCTTATGCATAATTCCCATACTTGTATTTGTGTTTTGGTAACACTTTACAATAATGTCTGATTTGTTAACATTAGTTACATATTAGTTAGTATTTTGTACAGCATTTATTAATCTTTGTTAGTTAAAACAAATGTTAATGTAAGTTCACAGTGCATTAAATTATGTTAAAAGATACAGCTTTTAATCTTAAAAAAATATATTAGTAAATTTTGAGATTAACATCACATTTACAGTATGTACAAGTTTCTGTTTAGTTTCTGTGTTTAGTTTAGTTTAGTTTTCCTTAGTTTTTCTTTGTACAGATGACAAAGTCTTCAAAACGATCCCTGTTCACACGGGTCAGTGAAAACGACTAATAATGCTGTATTGTTTATGCCAGACTAGTTGACGATGTCACTGTAAAGAGAGACTACGCGCCTGCATATACGTATTCTTTTACTACAGTGCAGTCGAGCATAACTCACATGCCTACAAAAAATTACATAATCTATCTAAATAAAAACATTTTCATTCTGATGATGTTAATCTTGATAATACTGTAATAATGTACATTGTCTTCTGTGTAAATTTCATCTTCACAAAAGCCAGCATCATTCACTGTAATCCCAATTTTAGAATGTACTCCATTCAAATTTTCAAATAGTTGTATATCGGCCAAATATTGTCCTATCCTAACAAACCATACATCAATGGAAAACTTATTTATTCAGCTTTCAGAGATGGTTTTAAAAAAAAAATTGGACCCATGTGACGGTTCTGTGGTCCAGGGTCACATATCATCCTTGAGTCTGTTAATTTTACATGATGACAAAATGTTATATTCTGTTGATTTGTGTAATTCTCATAAACGCTTGTGATGATGTCCGTATGTCCCTTTCATTTCATGTCTGTATCCTTTCATTTGTAAATAAAAAAAATAAATAAAAAAAAAGCACATGTGCAGGACATCACCATTTTCACAGATTTGCGTTTTTGTAGTTTACACGGCGATGATAAGGGTGTCGTTTTCAAAAACTTGCACTCTGAAACCCGTTTTCAAAAGTTAGCATTTCCAGGCCACCAAAACACTGTTAACCTGTAAAGGAACGGCCAAAACGCAATAAAAAAATATTCTCTCGTGTAAACAGACCCTTGTAGTCTCATAGGTTGTTAATTAGTTCATCACACCTGATTCCGTTCTCCTTGATTATTCCACATGCATTTAAGCCCTGAGTTTTCCTTTGTTCCCTGTCTGGTATTGTAAACGTCTATGTTAATGTAGTTGTGTTTAAGTTATTTCCTGCGATTTCCTGAGTGTTTCTGTTGTGGATATATTAAAGACTGTTTCTGTTTCTACTGCAATGTGCACTTTACAGCCACAGCACCATGACACATAAGATTAATACATTCTATAGAAGTATCGTTAATTGTCATTTCATGTTAACTTATGTAGTAACAATAAAACCATATTGTAAAGTGCATTATAATTATTGTAAAGGGTTACATCAGAGTTTATTCTGGGAAATAGTAACTATAATGAATATAGTTGTGGTACTGTGTATTTCTTGTGGCAACTGAATGATTTAAATCACATTAGGCATCTTACAAACAGCTACCCACAGAAAACTGCATGCAACATAGAAATCTTTGAAACATAAACCCTGGTAACACAAGTGTCAGAGATACTGCTGCAGGCAAGGTCTGATGAGTCAACACAGTGGCCTCCACTGAATCCCCCTGAGAATAAAGATGAATCAGACAGCTTCCATCAATTGAGAACATCACACTTTAGCCAAACAAATATTTGATTGAAACAATGATGAATTGCATAAAAGAGCAACAATGTGTAAATATTCCCTTTCTTAACTCAATAATGTGTTTCCCTAAATGATCTGAATGAAAAATCCTGTCTCTTTAAAGGTGTCAAGAAGCATCTTATCACACTGCAGCCGGAGGTCTGGTGAAGGTTAACAATGTTTTGTTTTTTTACGCTTTTCCCATTCCAATCCCTCATTAAATCTTCCTCTGGCTCAGTATTTCTGTTTTTGGTTTGCATCTGTCATTGCTTTATTCAAGGGAAAATGCAGGGGTCAGGATTTTCGCTTGACTAGAGTAATGATGCTTTTCTCATTGTTAAATACATTTTAGGCATTTTCAACAAAAATAAATATTCTCTTGCAATTTGGTGTTGTATTAAACGATTGAATGTTTGTTTTTATTCACAAGTTTTACAACCGCCTCAAGATGTAGCTATTTGGATACTAGAGTTCATTGCATTACATTGGTAAGTTTTCATTGGTAAGTTGTCACGGAATGGTAAAAATAGTGAAGCGAGGATTCATGTGCGGGAACGGAATTAATAAGTAATCAAAAATAAAACAAAACTACAACAAAAACTCCCCATAGGGGAAAAGACAGGCATCTGGCATAACTGGAAACACAAGGGAACATAGAACAACGAACCACTAGTGATGTGACATTTGCCAGATGAAGCCGCGATTCGAGGCTTGTGTTATTAACATGAAGATCACATGACTAATGACAAACGAGGCCTTGGTTTGTGTGGATCATAGACTGTAAAAAAATATGGACGTAGTGTCCGTGACGTCACCCGTAGGTTTCTGAAGAGCATTTTTGAAGCCTAAAGTGGGCGGAGCCGGCCGTCGCCATCTTGGCCTTGCGTCACTCCCGGATAACAGAAAATGGGCAAAGAGGCGGGGCGTGAGTGGAGCTAAGAAGCCTGGCCATAGATATGAGCCTGGCTATCTGAAATCACCTAGCTCGACGTGATCGAGTTAGCTCATGATGCAAAGCCAATTACAAGTTCCTATTTTTGCCCTTCGAAATATTATAATAGTTAAAAGACATGGCTACAAGTGAGACTGTGTATTACTTCGAGAGTGTTTGTGCGTGACAGTGATTTATGTGCATAACGTTACATGTCAGTCACTCTTTCATGGTCCGTCAGCGCGGCATCGCTCAAGTTCGTAGAGAGCTTATTCAGTCCATTTTAAATTCTGAATTTGGCCGCCTCTCAAATTGGTTAAACCGTTAAACCATATATTGCCTTTGAAGTGCAAGTAAATGCGCTAGAAAATCCGCGCTCATTCATGTGCATTTAATGCACGGACGGAGAAAGCGCCGACGCCTGCATGATTTCATCTGACAGTACATAAGCATATTATAATCCATCTGTTCCATGATAGCAGAACGAACGAGCCTTTATTGATGTTTTAAATTTGAAAACCCCAAAAAGCAAAGAAATTGTCAGACATCCATCCATGTTCACAGAGGAAAACAACTGAAATACAGCGCTGGTTGTTCTCTCAAACGATAACGACGGAATCCAAAGACGTGGGCTTTGTACCCAAGTATTAAATTTTATGAAATAATCCCGAAAAAAAGCACAAACACTGCAGAGAAGGCAAGTTCAGCAGCTAACATTTGCTGAGGTGAAGTGACGGCTAGTAACAGCAGACAAACGGCTAGCATTGACAGCGGCAATCCATCTGTCACTCAAGTGGCCACACCCTTAAATTTAAATATTAATCAACTAAACGGACGAGTTATAAAAAAATTCACCCCCCTCACAGTTGTTATGAAGGGCAAAATTAGCTGTATAGACCAAAGCCACATAGAGAACCAGGCTGTAAACATGTTTTTTTCTGCTGTAAAGTTGGTCATTTTAACATGGGGGAGATACAGATTTGACTCACTTGTGCAGCCAGCCTCAAGCGAACAGTCAATGAATTGCAGTTTAACTCACTTCCGTGTTGGTTTCAAGAGAGAGACGGGGAGGTTGCCGCTTGGTGTGGATACGTCATCGGTTCGGTCTGAGTGTCGCTTCCGGAAAAAGGGGGTTCGAAACTCGCGCCACCTTGTGGGTGTTGTCAGGAGTAGTAGAAGCAGTTGTAGTAGTGTCAGAGAGTCAGAGAGTTAGATAACTATCATTGTCATTGTCATTACTGTGCATATATGTGATAGGGCTGTATATTATTCATTATCAGGTTAGAATAATTATAAAATATTGTTATTATTAATTATAGTAGCTATATTATAGTCTTGTTATATTAATTAGATAAGATTATTTGGATTGCTTTGGATTTTTGGATCTGGACTGGACTGCTTTTTTATTTGGATTGCCCTTTTGGATTTGTTTGCTTTTTGTGACCTCTTCCTTTTTCCTGGTAATGGAGCCAGCAAGAAAGAGGGAATCCTCCCCTGTCTGGGCTCAACAGAAGCATCAGTATCCTCATTTATACCAGCTGGCACTGCCATTTTTATGTTCCCCTGCATCCTCTGTTCCTTGTGAAAGGATATTTTCCAAGGCTGGAGAGATTTTGTCCGAGAAGAGAAATCGTCTAAACCCCAACACACTTGAAATAATTATTTTTCTCAATAAAAATCTATTGTAATCCTTCCTTCCAGACTATTCTGTTGCAGTTTAATTTATTACACTCCCTACAACATAAGCACTGCACTCAACACAGTGTCACTTTTGTTGTTCATACTGTCACTATCCAAACAATTTATGAATAATTCATTAACTCTTTGTGTGACAGTTGTCTCTGCACAAGTAAATTCAGACAGAGAAAGATACATATTTTATATTATACTCAGGTAATGGACAAATGTCTGCTCATGTCTTTTTATTATAGCAAATGAAAGGTTACAGACATTAACAGTGAGTAGAAAATAAATAAATAAAACAGACTGGTTCAGAATGAATGAATTTGTCTGCTATTTCTTTGCACAATAGCTAGGTGTCACTAGTGAGCAATGCTGAATGAAGCTTCGAGTAATGAACCTTTGGCTGAAGCAATGGACTGCGAGGTCTCAGTGGTTCAGGAAGCCTCATTTTGCCATCACTACGAACCAGCACAGGACTGCAAACACAGGGAGACTAAATAGGGAAGCAAACAAAAGAGGGTAACGAGAAAGGCAGGTGGGGCAGTTTAATCAATAATCAGGTAACAAGATGGGAGGGGCTAGCAAATGACAGGAGAGCACATGGCACAAGAAAAACATGACAAGCCATGTGCTCACAACAAACCAGACTATACACAAACACATGACAAACCGGGAGTGTCAGAGCTCTGTCACCAAACCAAGAGACAAACCAGACAGAAGTGAAAGAAACCTGACAGTTACCTTAAAGAGCTATTTCTATGTATACACGATTATACCCATACATTTCGTTTTGTTGGTATAAATTAATGCATTTAGGTTGATTCAGTGATGGTAAATAATTGTAAAGCTTGTTTGGTTGGGCTCCTCATTTTCATGTCATGTGATTCCCACATTTCCCTTGTGTTCATATGCCATGTGCTTTTGTTTTCATTTGTGTCTCATTGGTTCATTGCATTCGGGTGTTACTCATTTACTCATCAGTAGTCTGTGTATTTATTCATTTGCTCATCAGTAGTCTGTGTATTTTTTCACAGTTTATTTATTTTTTTATTTTATTTTTATTTTTTTAAATGGGTGCACTAAATTTGTAACCTGAAGTACTAAAACCTTGAATTACACACTCCGGTACAGTAGGTGGCGGTATGCACCTGAAAAAGTTGGTTGCGACCCGCCATTAATATTAGAGAAGAAGAAGTAGTCTGTGTATTTATAGCCACCATGCACCATGCCATATCTAGTGAAAGATATGTTTGTTATGTTTATTTTCAAGTTATTGCTTTGTTTGTACACTTTCTGAATCATGTAATAAACTGCATTTGTTTTTTTGTCATTTGATATGAAGCACACAGCAAAGGAATAAAATGAATAGTATTTAATTTTAACTTCCAACACAAGAAACAGGAGAATAACATGGAGAAACACAACCTCGTAACAAACAATACAGGACAAAGAACTAACCCAAACTGAGGACTTATACAGAGAGCAAACAAAGGAAGCTAGATTGCACACAGGTGAATGGAATGAATAATGAGGTAAATCAAATCAGTTACCATGACCACCAATAAGAAGTGGGAGCATGGGAAATTCGGTCAAACTAAAGAAGTACTGAACACAATGAAAAATAAAAAAAAGAACAGACTCTGACAGCATTTGGGCTCAGAAAACCAACTCAACTTCAGAATTAAATAATAGAGTCCACACCGCAGCTATCTCAGTATTAAAGAATAGCAGAGTCCACACCATAACTGTAACGATAACGGCACAGAGAAACAATTTTGTTGGAATCACTTTCACAAATAATTTTATCCAGCTGATAAACGATAAAAACATTGACTGCCAATCAGAATCCATCCTGCTGTAACAAGCTCAAACATTTAAAGTGACAGACAAGCACGGGCTTAGAATAAACAGAACGATATCGTCCCTTGGTGTGGACTCTCAGAGTGATTGGCATGGTAATGGGTATGACATGTTGATTGTTTGGTCTTGGTGGAAATCTGCTACGCTGCTGCAGCATGCTGTAGGTTATTGCTGCTGCTGCGGCAGAGCAAGTACGGGTCTTGCTACTGCCGATACATGCACGACACGCTGTTGTGAGCAAGTAAGACATGCTGCTGCTGTACAATATAGCGTACATTAATTACTGATAGCAGATCTATACAGGTGGAGCTGGGGAAGGTGGAGGGTTTCTGAAAGTGATAGTGTTGGCTCTTTGCAAAGATTCGGCTCTTTTGGCTCGGCTCCCTTACAAGAGCCGGCTCTTACGGCTCTCAAATGTAGTATCACTCGGACTTCTTTCATTTAGTATCGCTCGGACTTCTATTTTAGCCTAATTTAGCAATTGTGAATGATTTGTGTGCTGGTAAGCAATTTTGTATTCAGTGTTTTAATAAAAGCCGTATTTTTATGCAGTTTTCCATTACAAAAAATACACAGTTCCCTTTCAGTCGTTCACGTTTGACGTAGTTAACGTTCGACTGAATGGGATCACGCTAGGGAGCCTGTCATCTTTGAGAACTATTGAACGAGCCAATGCAATAGGCGTGCGTGATTCGCATCACACGCTCCGCCCCCGCGGTGCGGGTATAAATACGGAAGTGGATGCACACACTAGTTGCTTTTTGCTCAGAGCTGATCGTTTTTGATGTCTCGAAGAGTATTGTTTACAACGAGCGAGTGTGTCGGTGTTCTTCTAGGAAGACTCTACCAGTTGCTGGAGGTTCTACAGTGCGAGTGCAGCGGTGATCGCAAGCTTTGAGCTCTCAACTGCTGTTTTAACAGCATAACATTTCTGTGTTTGTTGACGGCCGGTTAGAGGGAGGAAAAATGAGTGCTTCACTGTTTCAGTTCACTGTTCAGTGTTGCCGCAGTCATTCCCCTGTGTGCTCCGGCACTGGTGATGGGTCCAATTTCCTGAAAGAGCAACACGGGTGCATTTGCGTCTTTTTCAAGATGCCTTTCCACCCATGCGTTTCTGGATGCGATCGTTTCCTGTCCCCCCATATGGACGGTCACAATGGTTGTTTCACGTGTTTGGATTATATATGTGTATATAATGTATGTGTATATATGCAACACGTTGAAGCAGCTTTTGTGGGATAGTTTGTGTTCTCATTGCGAGGATATGACTATCGCGGCATTGAGATCGAGACTCGCCTTAATGCGTGAAGGTGGGGTCCCCATTACCACGCCCCGCTACAGCGCCGTGTGGGATGGGTGATCAGAGGATCATAGTGAGGCTTTCCCGCCCGGTAACCAATCCCTGTGGGCCCCTCACTCCTCTATCACATCGCAGCCGGTGAAGCCCCCTTTGAGCGTGCTGGTCCCTCTCTAATGGACCGACCAGCCGTTTCATTTGGGGCCTCTCCCGAGGACAGTATGCCGATTGCAGCACCGGAGGGTGAGCTGACCTCTGGAAATGATGACTTGGCTGCGTTATCTCCCTCTGGGAGTGTAACGTTGCCCGAGCCAGATCCAGAAACATCAGCTATGCTGAATCGGGCTGCAGAGGCTGTCGGACTCGAGTGGAATCCTCCACCGTGTCCCGAACAGTCTCGGTTGGATGATGGTATCTCGGGACGGGCCGCGCTGTTCTCAGCTCGCCGCCCCAGTGCCTTTCTTTCCTGAAGTGCATGGAGAGCTTACCAGGTCGTAGACGGCACCTTTCTCTGCCAGAAACTGCCCAAATAAGCTTTTCCTCCCTCACTACCCTTGACGGAGGAGCGGTGAAGGGTTGCGAGGCTGTCCCTCCAATAGAGCGGTCTGGCACAACACAGGTGCTCCTGTGTCCGGCGGCCACTGCTTTTTGGACGGGGCCCCTCGTCTCCCCCTAAAGCCTGTGAGTTCTCGACGATTCTGACGGGCAGAGCTTACAAGGCCTGTGGGCAAGCCTCCTCTTCTTGCATGCCATGGCGCTGCTACAGGTCTATCTATGAGTATAACAAAAAGATGGGGGCAGTTGACAAAGCTGACATGATGACAGGTTTTCTTGAATGCACCACAAAGTCTACCAAATGGTACAAGATGTTCTTTCACCTGCTTGACACTGTTTTACTCAACAGCCGGCTACCGGCAAATTACTGGTGAGAAATGGATGCAAATCATCTAATAATAAATATAAACAAGATAAAAAGTGATTACATTTTCAATTAATGTAATCTAAAGTGTTAACAAATTGACAATAATAAACAGACCACACTGTCACATACTATTCTATTCTCCTCACTCCCTATTGATGTGCTCTACTATGAGTAGGAAAGGAAATCACCTCCTGCAATTCAGGACGAACCTGTTGAGAGGGCTGCTGGAGGAGTGCAGCACATTGCGGTGTCCAACCAAAGGAGGGCGTCCTGCCTTAAACACTCTTCTGCGCCTAACAGCCAGGCATTTCCCATCTGAAGTCCCTCAGTCCACTTCCCAGGGCAGCAAGACCAGGCGGCACTGCAAGGTCTGCCTCTCCAGCACACGCAAGAGCAAGTAGAGGTGCCTCACCAATCACATGTGCGTGCCATGCAACACTCCCTTGTGTGTTGTCCCATGTTTTAAGGAGTACCACACACTGAAGCATTATTAGGCCTGTAAAAAGTCAAGTATATTCATTTATTTATGATGTACTATTTTGATTAGGATTCATTGTAAATATATTTGTAATCTGTTTTGTAATAATATTAGTAAGTATAAACGTATGTATAATAGTTTGTTTTAAAGGGTTAGTTCACCCAAAAATGTAAATTATGTCAGTAATTACTCACCCTCATTTTGTTCCATCCCCGTAAGACTTTCGTTCATCTTCGGAAAACAAATTAAGATATTTTTGATGAAATCTGAGAGCTGGATCACTCCTTCATAGGCTTCTAGGCAATTTCATTCTACCAGTACAGAAAAGTTAGCAAAAAAAACATCGCTAAAATAGTCCAAGTGACTACAGTGGCTCAACCTTAAGTTTATCAAGCAATGAAAATACTTTTTGTGCGAAAAAGAAAGAAAAAAAAAAGTAAAATAACAACTTTATTTAACTATTAATTTTCTTCTGTGTGGGCTTCTGACGTGAGAGCGCCACGACACATACGCAATAACTTTTATTTGCTCAATAGAGTGAAGAGGCCATTGTTGTTTCATGGCCACAACGATCACTAGCAACTTCCAGGCCTGCAACGGGGAGGGATCTGATTTAGGGTAATGAACATGCAAACAAAGTTTCAACATGCTGATGTGTTGTGAAATTTGCATACAGAAATTGTATACAATCTTGCTGTTCGTGGGTCAATTTGATCCATTTAGCTATTCAAAAGCAACTGCACAGACCCAATGTATTTGTTGTATGTCAGAGCTCTTCAAATCTAGTCTTAAAGTGCCAGTGTCTTGCTGGGTGAAGCAACCTTTTATTTTCAAAGTTTGTCACTGGGGTACTCTTTTAAAGTTATAATATGTACCATTTAGGTACTAATATGCACTCTTTAGGTACAAAGGTGTACCTTTTGAAAGGGTACTGCCCCAGTGACCGCTTTTGTACCTTTTTTTCTGAGAGTGCAGAAAAGTGGGTAGTTGTTTTTTTTGTTTCCAGACACCACTTGCTTTGATTTCCAATGCAATGACATTGATTTGTGGCAAAATGTTCATTTGTTTCAACTGCAGATGAGGTTTTACGACATCCAAATCATTGTGGGTGTGTTTGTGCTACCTGATTTGCATAATTGCATATTCGGATGCTAATTCAATGGTGAAAGTGTGAAGAGTTAACGATGACAGTTTCATAATGAAAGTTTAAAAACAAAACGACAAAAAAAAAAAAAAAAAAAGCTTGATGACTCATTTTTGGAATCCCCTACAGCTTGATGACTCATTTTTGCAATCACCTAGTCTGAATTACATGGAGATGAGATATTTAAATTCCTTTGAATTCGGTTGCACAATAGGCACAAAGTGTTTCTCTCCTTTTGTCATGTCTCTCTCATTCTCTCACTCACTTATCCATTAGGAACCTCTTCTATGATATGCAATGGCACATTGTTTGTGATGATCAAGCTCGGAAACATAACATAGACTATGAAATTATTCCATGGTGACCGCAGTGTTGCAAATAGATGGAGTTGTTTCAAAAATTGGGAGTACACAGACACCTTTATCTTTATTCGTCTGTCTGTGTCTCCCAGAGTGGTGCCATGTGCGAGTGTCACAATCTCCAGTCACTAGCCCAGTCACAGCAGCATTACGTTTCCCAGTATCCCTCCTGGCTCCCACCTGCACATACTCAATCATCACCCATACCTGCCATCAATCACCCTCGTCAGCAGTACCACATTTAAGCACGCTATCCACACTCTCACACTGTCTGATCTCGTCACTCTCTACAGTATATATGGACTTAACTGACTGTTTGCCTGCCTTATGGATACTTAACCTTTGCAATCATTATCACATTCTTTGCAATGACAATCTTTATTCATCCACACTTGCAAAGGACAAAGAGACTTTCAATTACCAGCTAAGTGGTGACTCAGTGACTTTCTCTGAAACTGTTGGCTTTCCTGATTAATTCCTTGTGTTTGCACATTTCAATAAAGAACCCGTATCTTTGAATCTGCTGTCTTCTCTTGTAATTGTGACAGAAGACCAGACCAAATCAAAATGGACTTCACTGGAGTTTTTCTTGAACCCGAGGCTCCTTCTGCACAATATATCAAAAGGCAGGAGGATAGAGGTGTATGTGGATGAATTCTTCGAGTAGTGTTACCCGAAGGCGTGGGATGATTGTATCCTTAACAACTGCTTCCAAGATGGACTAGATGACACTAGCCACGTTTCCATTACAGATTTGCGCAAACATTTTGCGATATTTTCTAAATGTCGATTAAAAAACTATTGCAAAATGACAATGTTTCCATTAACCGATGTTATGTGACTGAAACGTAATTTGTTCCTCTCGCGATAAGTCATTCCAAAAATTATGGCAACGGATGTTGGTAGGTTTATGTATATCTCAGCCACAGCACTAGCCATTATTTTTGATGGAAGGAGTCGTAGGTGTGTTTTGCAAGCATTAATTGCAAGGATAACCCCTTATACTTGTGACAGCACATGTTTCTTGGTGTTTCTCTCTCATCTTTCAGGTCTATGGCAAGCCGTTTTAACATTTAATCATTTAAACAGACTAGTCTCTATTTTCATGCTACTAGTCCTTATTTTTTAGATACTAGTATCTATTCCATTAAGTACTAGTACTTATTCATTAGCTACTAGTGCTTATTCATTAGGTACTAGTGCCTATTCTTTAGATACTAGTGCTTATTCTTTAGGTACTAGTACTTATTCAATAGATACTAGTACGTATTCATTAGATACTAGTACTTATTCAATAGATACTAGTACGTATTCATTAGATACTAGTACTTATTCAAAAGATACTAGTACTTATTCATTAGATACTAGTAATTATTCATTAGATACTAGTACCTATTAAATAGATACTAGTACTTATTAAATAGATACTAGTACTTATTAAATAGATACTAGTACTTATTAAATAGATACTAGTACTTATTAAATAGATACTAGTACTTATTAAATAGATACTAGTACTTATTAAATAGATACTAGTACTTATTAAATAGATACTAGTACTTATTAAATAGATACTAGTACTTATTAAATAGATACTAGTACTTATTCATTAGATACTAGTACCTATTAAATAGATACTAGTACTTATTAAATAGATACTAGTACTTATTAAATAGATACTAGTACTTATTAAATAGATACTAGTACTTATTAAATAGATACTAGTACTTATTAAATAGATACTAGTACTTATTAAATAGATACTAGTACTTATTAAATAGATACTAGTACTTATTAAATAGATACTAGTACTTATTAAATAGATACTAGTACTTATTAAATAGATACTAGTACTTATTCATTAGATACTAGTACCTATTAAATAGATACTAGTACTTATTAAATAGATACTAGTACTTATTAAATAGATACTAGTACTTATTAAATAGATACTAGTACTTATTAAATAGATACTAGTACTTATTAAATAGATACTAGTACTTATTAAATAGATACTAGTACTTATTAAATAGATACTAGTACTTATTAAATAGATACTAGTACTTATTAAATAGATACTAGTACTTATTAAATAGATACTAGTACTTATTCATTAGATACTAGTACCTATTAAATAGATACTAGTACTTATTAAATAGATACTAGTACTTATTAAATAGATACTAGTACTTATTAAATAGATACTAGTACTTATTAAATAGATACTAGTACTTATTAAATAGATACTAGTACTTATTAAATAGATACTAGTACTTATTAAATAGATACTAGTACTTATTAAATAGATACTAGTACTTATTAAATAGATACTAGTACTTATTAAATAGATACTAGTACTTATTCATTAGATACTAGTACCTATTAAATAGATACTAGTACTTATTAAATAGATACTAGTACTTATTAAATAGATACTAGTACTTATTAAATAGATACTAGTACTTATTAAATAGATACTAGTACTTATTAAATAGATACTAGTACTTATTAAATAGATACTAGTACTTATTAAATAGATACTAGTACTTATTAAATAGATACTAGTACTTATTAAATAGATACTAGTACTTATTAAATAGATACTAGTACTTATTCATTAGATACTAGTACCTATTAAATAGATACTAGTACTTATTAAATAGATACTAGTACTTATTAAATAGATACTAGTACTTATTAAATAGATACTAGTACTTATTAAATAGATACTAGTACTTATTAAATAGATACTAGTACTTATTAAATAGATACTAGTACTTATTAAATAGATACTAGTACTTATTAAATAGATACTAGTACTTATTAAATAGATACTAGTACTTATTAAATAGATACTAGTACTTATTCATTAGATACTAGTACCTATTAAATAGATACTAGTACTTATTAAATAGATACTAGTACTTATTAAATAGGGAGTAGAGTCTCACGGGCTCTAGTCCAAGTGCGATGACACCTCTGGACGAAAGCTGAGCGGAGGGGACCGCACTTCGGATTCCAGACTAGGAAAAATTGGTGGCTGGTAACCTAGACTACACTCAAACGGAGGTAGGCCCGTGGATGACACTGGTAACGAATTGTGGGCGTACTCCACCATTGACAGTTGTTGGCTCCATGAGGAAGGATTATTGGAGACCAGACATCGCAACGTTCCTTCCAAATCCTGGTTGGCTCTCTCAGTTTGGCCATTGCTCTGGGGATGAAACCCTGAGGACAGACTAACAGTCGCACCCAGTAATCTACAAAACTCTTGCCAAAATTTGGACACAAATTGGGGTCCTCTGTCGGAAACCACGTCCGTCGGGAGGCCATGTAACCGGAAGACGTGGTTAACGACTGTTAATGCTGTCTCCTTGGCTGAGGGTAATTTGGGCAAGGGAATAAAGTGGACCGCCTTCGAGAACCGGTCCACCACGGTCAAAACTACCGTGTTACCCTGAGAGGGAGGGAGGGCGGTGACAAAATCTAGTGCGATATGGGACCAGGGTCTCGAAGGGATCGGCAGCGGTTGAAGGAGCCCATCTGGGGGTCGATTGGAAGTCTTACCAGTGGCACAAACTGAGCAAGCCAAAACAATACTGTGAACGTCGCAAGCCATACGTGGCCACCAAAATCGTTGCTTGACTAAAGATGTAGTGCGACGGACTCCTGGATGACAAGCCACATTGGAACAATGCCCCCACTGAATAACGTCGGACCGTAAACCCTCTGGCACAAATAAACGGTTCGGTGGACGACCGACCGGAGGCGTTACCCCTTGTAAGGCCGTCTTGACCTCCGATTCGACCTCCCATGTGAGTGTGGAGATAATTAGGGTCTCCGGAAGAATGCACTCGGGAGTAGACGGGCGATCGGAGCGGTCAAAAATGCGCGATAAAGAATCGGGTTTGATGTTTTTGGAACCCGGGCGGTACGAAAGAGTAAAATCAAAACGTCTGAAAAAAAGTGCCCACCGAGCCTGCCTGGAGTTCAATCTTTTAGCGGTTCTACTGATCCAGATTCTTATGACAGTCCACACGATAAAAGGTACCCCCGACCCTTCTAACCAGTGACGCCAGTCTTCCAATGCTAACTTGACTGCCAACAACTCTCTGTTACCAATATCATAATTACGTTCTTTAGTCATCCAGACGAGACGGAAACCAGGAAGACGCTGAACAGGAAATCGAACCGGAAACAGGACTGCAGACGAGGAACACACACTGAAGACACCAAACAACGATCTGACAAAGAGAGGAGAGTGCGATGAGAACTTATAGGTGAGGGAATTGGCAGCAGCTGGTGCGGGGAATGAGATCAGCTGGCGCGCTGATCAGCTGGAACGAGGGGTAACGCCCACTCACACACACCCACACACACAGAACAACAAATACACGAGACATGAAGAAAACAGTGAATTCATGAACCGTGACACTTTCAGGTCTTGATTGTGGCATTTCTTTGTGGTTTAGAATCCAATATTCTTTTGTTTTCTTTTATGAGTTTAATGAAGAGCTCTGTCTCGTTTTCTGTCCAAACATACCAAGTCATCTACGCCAGGTGACTGTAAATGCGTAAAAACTGTTTCCATTGCAGTTTTGCAAAATATTCATTTTTCGAACTGCCTGAAAAACCAACTCATGCGAGCATAAAAACTTTATGCTTAAAAGCTCAGCCAGGAACCCATTAACTCCCCAAAGCTCAGACAGGAGATAACAGCGCAGAAGGATCCAACAATCCCTGATTCTATAGTAACTACAGCACTGTCCATGATGGCTACAGCCATTTTAGAAATATGCGTTTCGAAACATATTTCTACATCTAAGCTCCCTTGTCATGGCCATGGGCTGCATTCCAGTCCACTTTTAGACACGCACTTGCAAACTACCTTAAGCACTTCCCCTCGGGGGAATCCCTGCCGCCATTTTGAAGTGCGTTCCACTTCGTGTAGTGGACGAGGGAAGTTTATATGGACAGTAAGTAAACTCGCTCCCTCGATTTTGACAGTTTACTTAATATGTACACTTCAGGTAGCCCATATACCACAATGAACACAATTGTGACGTCAACGCATATTGCGTTTAATTTACCCCATCACAAAAAGCTCTATGATATATTAAAGGAGCTGTATGTAGTTTTCAGCTTCCTCTAGCGGTGATGTTTCAGATTGCAACCAATAAGTTTACAAGCGCGTGCTCTTGCGCGTGCGTGCTCGAATTTATGAGCGAGCACTGTCTGTGGGTACCGGCTAGACTGAGACGCAACACACCGGAGAAAGCATCCCACAACATGCTGGAAACTCAGGTAAACTCCCACTGCAACGTTACAATAATAGGCTACTTTTATCAGCTTGACGTTGAACTAATGCTGCATGCTCGTACCATGATAAGTATGGAACCCTATCAACCGTGCCGAATTTTGCCACTGCAAGCACCACTTCACATTTTCTTCAGGAAATGTACATTCTAGGTTTGTAGATAAGGTTTCTCCATGATTCAAATGCCCTGCCGATGTTGATCCGTGTTTTTTCACGGATCAACTTTCCGTGTTCACCCGAAGTTCATCCGATTCACGTCTGGCCTTTAATACGAGCTTCAGCAGTTTTTTATCAATGTGGAGTTTGTGTTGGAGTCTGTAACGTGTTGTGCTGGGAGCAGGTCGTTTCTTAGTGTTATCAGACATGTCATAAGTTGCATAAGTCATAAGTCCATGTCATAAGTTGCAGTGTCGTCGCTGTTGAGTGCAAAGTCAGTAGGCTAGACGAGGCGAGAGGCTCGGGGGCGAGCATGCAGGTGACGTCACTGTATTTTGCGGTAAATCCGACCTGGCACCTTCACATAAAAATAAAGAATACTTGCTTTCAGAGGTAATAGCAAAACCCGCAAAGTGGATCATTTTAATGTGAGATTACAACCCCTTCACACACAGGCAATAAAAAAAGGATTCATTTTAGTAGAAAAAATGCATACAGCACCTTTAATTATAAAAAAATTAATAATAATAAACAACTCAAACACACCTATATACATATAGAATGCTGCATTAAACAATTTCCTAGGGAAAAAATTAATAATCAACCCCATAGTGGATTCTAAGTGATCAAGGGCTTAGTACGTTCCAATTCAGCCTATTGCAAAGGTTCCGCCAGTAGTGGGCACTCATGCAACGTAAGCAATGACGTACATCCGAGTGAACGAGATGGAGGGAAGTTAGCAAGTGAAGGGCATGACAATTTTGGACTGGAACACAGCCCTTGAGGCCGATCTAAGCTCTCTCATCAAGACCACAGAGGCCGATCAAAGGTCCCTCATCAAGACCACAGAGGCTGATCAAAGCTCCCTCGTCACTGCCTTGATGGCCATCCTTGAACTCTCTTTTTTTTTCATTAGGTCTTCCGAAGTCGGCCCTTTAGACATCTTCAAGTCAGTCGGCACTCCAGACTTCAGCAAGTCAGCCAGCATTCAAGACATCCGTCTCTAAGTCAGCACTCCAGACGCCCGTCTCTCAGCCGGCCCTCCAGACGTTGTCAAGTCAGCCAACTCTCCAGTCGTTGTCAAGCTAGCCGATCCTCCAGATGTTCTCAAGCCACCCGGCCTTCCAAGGGTTAGTTTCATCAACTGTGTAATTATAGATGCAATTACAGAAATTAATTACAGCTGTAATTACATGCAGGTACTTTTTTTTTTTTTTCATTCAAGCACAATATAAAAACAAGTATGTACACAATAAGTGCATTGTATCAAGTGGTTAACTTAAATGTTAGTACATTGTAGTTAAAGACACTTCATATAAAGTGGGACCATATCTCTTTGACTAATTATTAATTTGATGAATGTACTATTTATTTTAAGGGGTAGGGTTAGATTTGATTTAAAACAGTCACCGCCAGTGGAACAAATTATATTTTATAAATATTCTTTTAGCCAATGGTATACGCAGCCTGCACCCCGAAGGAAGGGCCTTAATAAGTTAAATCTTTCTATTTTACATACAAACTATGAAATACTGGCAAACATATCAAAAAATGTAAATAAAACAATAGAAAATGTTGCTTGCTTCTGCGTTTGGAGGGAAGTGCTACATGCTTCTCTTAATGTAGTGTTGTTTTTTTTAATAATTACTACATGCAGAGCTTTACTGCCATTTGATTGGATGACAAGCGTCCAATCTAATGGACTGCAGGCTTTAAACTAGGTGAAATGCTCCAGAAGTAAAAAAAAGGGGGGTTGACATGTGATGTCCATTGTAATGGACGCAGGGTCCGAACGGGTTAAGAGGCTACAGGGAACTGTTTTTCACTATATTCTAGTTCTTTTCCTTTTTGGTTGGTCACAAACAAAAGACCTAAGCCAGACCGTCAGAAAAATGGAATATCATCATCGGTCCAGCCCCTTAGGGCCTGATGTTGTGTAAAAAGAGGGGGTAAGAGGAAGAAGGTGGATGTTATCTTGGTGCAGGGAAGGAGGCGATATTATCTGCCTCTGCCCATGCCAGGACGCTTACGTCAGCCACCGGTAAGTGAAAAGCCGCTATGGCTGCCACATACACTTTGAGCGTGGAGGGGGAGCGACCCGCGTCCAACAGCTCTTGGAGAAATGTAAGTACAATCGGTACTTCACAGTTATGTGGGTCTAGGTTCCGAGCTAAACACCAGCTGGAGAACGCTGACCATTTGAGGTGGTAGAGGCGTCTAGTGGACGGAGCTCTAGCCTCCATTATGGTATTCAGGACTCCCTCTGGGAGGTCCTGGGGTACCCGTTGAGGGGCCATGCATGGAGGGCCCACAAGTTGGGACAGGGGTGCCAGATTGTCCTGTTCGCCTGCGTGTGGAGATCGCTCCTCAGAGGGATCGGCCACGGAGCTGTCGTAATAATAATTTGTCACATTTTATATAGCGCTTTTTCTGAGACCTCAAAGCGCTTTACATAGAAGGGGGGAATGTCCTCAACCACCACCAATGTGCAGCATCCACTTGGATGATGCGACGGCAGCCATATTGCGCCAGAACGCTCACCACACACCAGCTTACTGGTGGAGAAGAGACAGTGATGAAGCCAATCAGTATATGGGGATGATTAGGAGGCCATGATGGACGAGGCCAAGGGGAAATTTGGCCAGGATGCCGGGGTTACACCCCTACTCTTTTTCGAAGGACATCCTGGGATTTTTAATGACCACAGAGAGTCAGGACCTCGGTTTAACGTCTCATCCGAAGGACGGTGCTCTTTTGGCAGTATAGTGTCCCCGTCACTACACTGGGGTGTTAGGACCCACACAGACCACAGGGTGAGCGCCCCCTGCTGGCCTCACTAACACCTCTTCCAGCAGCAACCTGGTTTTTCCCAGGAGGTCTCCCATCCAGGTACTAACCAGGCTCAGCCCTGCTTAGCTTCAGTGGGCAACCAGTCTTGGGCTACAGAGTGATATGGCTGCTGGATAGACAGCTGGGTAGACAGCTGCATCAGCTCTGGGAACCAAATCTGGGTTCACCAGAGGGGGGCTACAAGGAGGACTGCGCACTTGGTGTCCCTGGTCCGTTCGATGATCTGAGGGAGCATCGAGACCGGGGGGAACGCATAAAGGGGGAGGCTGGGCCACTCGTGGGTTAGGGTTAGGGTTAGGGTTAGACTTTCCACAACAAGAGAACCGCCTGGGGGTGGAGAGATCATTCCTCTGGGGGAACGTTGCCCCGAGATAGCATGTCTGTCCCTAGGTTCATCGTGCCCGACACGTGAGCTGCCCTGAGTGAGTGCAGGTTGGCGTGAGCCCATAACAGGAGCTGTTTGGCCGTGGTGAACAGGTTGCGAGACCTGAGACCGCCCTGGCGATTTATGTAGGACACCACCGCCATGTTGTCCGTTCGGACCAAGACGTGGTGTCCCGCCAGATGTGAAAGGAAGGTTTTTAGGGCTAGAAAAACTGCTGTTAGTTCGAGGCAGTTGATGTGTAGGCGTTTCTCCAAGCTCGACCAGAGGCCGGAGGCAGGCCTGCCCTCGTACAGGGCTCCCCAACCGAGGTTGGAAGCGTCTGTTGAGATAGCCTTCCTTTTCGAAACCAGATCCATGCTCACACCCTGCTGGTACAAGCTGGTGTTTTTCCAGGGGGCCAGGGCTTTGTACAGCGCTGGTAACCCTGATGCGTAAGAGGACCGAGCACCACGCATGGGCTGGAACTTGAGGCTTTAGCCACAGCTGAAGGGGGCGCATACGCAGTAGGCCTAGTTGGAGTACTGACGATGCAGAGGCCATAAGGCCCAGAGCCCTTTGAAACGTTCTGAGGGGCGTGAGGGAGCCCACGTTTATCGACGCGGCGAACCGCTGGATTGAGAGAGCTCGGTCTGGCGAGAACTGTTCCCAGGAACGTGATTCATTGGCTGGGGGACAGCATACTCTTGGAAAAGTTTACCCTGAGCCCAAGGCGGTCTAAATGGCCAAGGTGCCAGGCTTTGTGAGTATGGGACTCCGCCTCCGAATGAGTCAGTATGAGCCAGTCGTCGAGGTAGTTCAGGATATGCATTCCCCGCTGTCTCAGGGGGGAGGGAGCCGCATCCATGCACTTCGTGAATGTACGAGGCGCTAGAGACAGTCCGAATGGTAGGACTGTGTATTGATATGTTTGTCCCTCGAAGGCGAATCTCAAGAATGGCCTGTGACGGGGGTTCACTTGGATGTGAAAGTAAGCACCTTTCAGATCTACTGAGAAGAACCAGTCTTCCGGGTGAATCTGCGCCAGGATATGTCTGGTCGTGAGCATCCTGAATGGTTGTACCATGGTTGGGCCTTGTTCAGGTGTCTGTGATCTAAAATGGGTCTCAGGCCGCCGTCTTTCTTCGGAACGACAAAATAACGGCTGTAGAAGCCCGACTCGCTTTATGAAGCGGGAACTATCTCGATAGCCCCTTTTGCCAGCAGACTCGACACTTCGGAGCGGAGGACATGAGATACAGTGCTCCTTACCGAGGTGTAAATTATAGCACGAAAGCGCGGTGGTCTGAAGGGCAAACTGAAGCGAGTAACCCTGCTTTATGATATTCATCACCCAATCTGACACTTCGGGGATGGCTTGCCAAGCCAGAGCCTGATAAGCCAGTGGCTGGATTACATCTGAAGGCGGAGCGCCAAGACTCGGGGGCCCGACCGACAGATGTTCTGTGAAGAAATTTGCTCGATTCGTGCTCTGTGTGGGTCGCTGTTAAAACAGCATTTGGGTCCCTTAACGGAAGGGCCGAAGAGACCTGTATTGGAGATTGGCGAGTCGAGGAAGGCGGTCCTGTCCACGTCCCTGATCTCTGTCAGATTAAGCCACAAGTGGCGCTCCAGCACCACCAAGCTGGCCATGTTACGGCCAATGGCCTGAGCGGTGGTCTTAGTAGTGAAATTCCTTCACATCAAAATAAAAAGAAATTTTCTTTTCAAGATACTTAAAATGTAAAAGTAGAGTAACAGAGTAAAAATACTTTGTTACTGTCCACCGTTGCCAGTGATCATTCAAGTATAGAGCAGATTTTACATTTTATTAATTACTCCTTTAGTAACCATAAAAAAAGACTAGTATGGTGTGGCATGGGTAAATTATTGTTTACATGAAAATCAATAACTTTATCAAAACGAAAGTTTGAATCCAAAACCCACTTGGCTCTGTAGTAATATCATTATTAAAATTATGCACTTTTGAAATAAAACCAGACAGTGTGTGTTAAGCACCTCCCTCTCCTTTTAATGAGACTCCTGGGCCCGTATTCATAAAGAATCTTAATGCAAAGAGTAGCTCCTAGTGACAAAATTCTAAGAAAATTCTTAGAAATGTGGGCGTTTACTCTTAAAATTAAAGAAAAAATCCTAGCAAAGAAAAAAGTAATTCAGAAAGCATCTTAACCCTTAAAAGAGGTCTTAAGGTCAAAATTGTTAGGAGCACGGACGAGGACTTTTAAGAGGCTTAAGAGTTTCTTTAGCAGAGGAGAAAATGGCAGAAAGATGAAGAGGGAGAAGAAATGTGTTGCAGACAATGAATAACAGTGAGTTAATAAGACGCTATAGATTAGATCGTGCAGGGATCATGTTTGTGACTGATCTTATTAGAGACGCGCTAACATCTCCGAAACAGCACAGAAATGCCATAGCGCCAGAAATGAAAGTAATCACTACATTACGATATTTGGCACTGGGAAAATCCATGTTTGATACATTAAAACCAACATTCAAACCACCACTTAAATAGACATGCCAGCAATCAGTGTAATTGGAAAGAGTGGAACAATTTGTATCATTCTAAGCCAATCAAATAGCTTATAGGAAATTAACAGCATGGCAAATAAAAAAAAAAGGATTTATATACACATAATATATAATGTGTGTGTGTGTGTGAGAACGGTCAAATAGGAAAAATGACGCATGTAATTTCAAAGTGAAGGCTTAGAATAGACCCTATACTTAAAATCACTTTTTTTCCCCTTCTTGGACAACCAACCAATCACAGTCTTCAAAAGATTGTGTCATACATAGCAACGGGGTCAACCCCGCCTCCTTACTAAGATGAAAGTTTTTGTCTTTTCCTAACTCAGAGTTGCTCTCAGATCGGTCCCGAATCGCTTTTAAGCTAAGACTCCTACGTAAAAGTTTTTAAGCTAAATTAAGAGTTTTCTTAGAGGATTCTTAGAATCTTTATGAATACGGGCCCTGAGCTTGTTTATTGAGATGTTTACAGAAACATCTCTATAGATATTGACATATACCCTGTGAGTGTCATCCACACAAATTGACAACACTTACACAAGCCAGTTGTGTTTATAGGTTGATAAACAAAGCAAAATCGAAATCTTACCAAGTACCCCCTTGGGTTCACATACCCCTGGTTGAGAATCACTGCACTATAACTTTAATTGCCAGAAATATTGTGTATATTCTGTTATTGATTGAATCCTTTAATAAATGCATTTGGTGTGAACTCAGTGTTCAAAGCTTTAGCAATAATTCGAGTTCTCATCAATCACTGAAGAAGGATTTCCCAATAAAAAAAATTAAAAAAATCAGGAGACAGGGTGACAGTTTTCCAAGCATTTGAAATCCAAAGGACTTTTACGTAACATTAATTACTGAGTTATTTTCTTCCACTTCTGTATGACACCTACAAAAGTTGTTTTTTTCTTTAGAAAATGACACCTGTGCTTTATAAGGCTGAAGGCTAGAGACAGGTTGTCTTGTTAATGAAATTAGCATTATCTTGAATTATCATTCCCCAGATGCCTTAAATGCCAGTTTTTAAAATAAACAAATACTGGTATACTTAGCAAATAAATGAAGTCACAGATGTTTTTCTTATTTGATAAAGCCTGGTCTTTTTATTTAAAAGTGTTGCCTAATTCAATAAATTCAGTTTGGTAATGCATCAGTACTCTGACAATGATAGATAGGCAATAACAAGTGTGAATGAGTCTTGAATAGTAACTATTAATGCAGTGAAATGACAAATCACTATATTTTAGCATGCTGAGCATTAAAGATTAAGCTATTAACAAACCACTAATGTTCCAGCAGGCTAGTGAAATGTACAACAGCAAAAACATTTTTAAATCAATGTCATGGCAGACATCTTACACTTTTAGTTCTAGTTCCCCAAAGAAATTACAAAAGGCTTTGATAAATATACTGCAGGTGTTTATGGAAAGAAAGGGATCTTTAAATTACTGTAGCTGTTGTGTAGGGTGAATACTGGTAAAGTGGGACAATGGGTAAAGTGGGACAGTTAAGCTTCTTAATTTCTATCTTTACATGTATTTGATTCCATTACTAAAAATCAACACTGAGCTCATCATAAGCATGTGATAAAGAAATATAGGTTATGTGGCTATGACATCACTTCCGGGGGTGTGGCACAACATATTTAACAACCTTGCAGTGAACTGTGATGGTAAAGTAAAATGACATAGCATTCTGAGGTGAATAATGTTAAGATTATAAAAATAAAAACACTCATGGATCATTTGTAATTTTTATATATTTTGTTATATGATGTAATGGTGAATCTGAATTTTAAAAAATCACATTCATATGAATATTTTTGTTTAGTTTTTTATGTGATTTTGACACTGTCCCAGTTTGCCAATAGCGTACTGTTAACCTGGGACAGGGTATTACTGGCTAACTGGGTCAGCCTTTTAAGTAATTCTAATGGGGGAATTGAGTTCCCTTTTCATATGCCCCTATAAATTAGTTAGCAAGCTAGATATTTCAACAAAGATTGTAAACTGCTTATAAAAAAACAATCCCAATGCCAATGCCAAAAAACAAACAAAAATAATAAGAAAGATGGAGGCTACAAGCTCGGATGTCCGAATTATCCCCAAAAAGCAGAGGATTGCAATATGCATTGTTTGTGAGGACTATTTCCATGAGACGTGTGGCGAGGAGAATGGCCTCATTGAATACGGGGAGACATTCACTTGCACTGGCTGTATTGACATGTAGAGACTAACCTACTGTACAAAAAATAAATTTGATTTAGCCTGTGTGGAATAAATTAACCTATAAGAAGAAATGTTTATGAAGAAGATTAATCTTTTTTAAATTAAAATATATATGAAATAAATTAAACCCAATACAAAATATTGTGAACAGCCGAGGAAGGAAGGGAGGGAGGGAGGGTTGGAAAGAGGATGAATCTGCTGTACCTGCACCCCTTCTTAAAAAAATGATTTTTATAATTTTTGTTGTTGTTGTTTATATTGTTATTGTGTATTTAATTAATTTGGCATACATTTGAATACCAATTTAATGTGTTTGAAGTGTCCCAGTTTGACAGTAGCACCTGGAAAATGTGGTTTGGGGTCAATGTGTGTTTGAGGAAGAGTCATCCATCCTGTATATAATGTTTCTTTCATTTTAATTCTGTATAGTAGAGAAGAGCTCTTAAGCTATTTAGAATAGTATCGTATGAGGGGCTAAGACATTTGGATCATAATAAAAAATTATGCAGAAGGTAAATTATCAGAAAGTGTCCCACTTTACCAGTATTCCCCCTATATTCACTGGCCAACATGATGTTTAATTTCCTGCTGTAAGATCAATAACAACATACGAATTACCACATTAAATATTTATTCCTATTTGACTTGTGTATAACCCCAAGCAAGTTGACTGGATTTTCTCTTTTATCCATTTTAAAGGTAATTACGCCTCCAAATAAAACCCTATACAGCCAGTAGTACTGGTTTCCATTTTCATCAGTCCCTATGGGAAAAGGCGGCTAAAGCAATGAACCTTTTGATTTATAATAACAGTGTTTGTCTGAACAATAACCTTTAATTATTAATTACTACATCAGCCATCAACCAACCTAATTGATTTTTGCAAGCATGCTATGCCAAAACAAAATTACTTTGTCATTTGAACTATGTAGCCTATAGGTAAGCACCCTTGAGATTAAAATAGCACTCTGCTGGCCTCTGGCTCACCTGTCAGTGTTCTACTTTTGTGACATTTAGTTTTCAGAGTAAAAGAATAATCTGTCAAATAAATGTCATTGCTTTGCTGTAGCTTGGGAATTTTCCTTATGTCTAGCTGTTTCAACATTGTAAGATATACAGCTAAGATGTAAATCATAAGATATACTGTCTAAATATGACATTTTGTCAAGATAATATACAAGAATGCATTTTATACTGGCTGTTCATTCTTTAGGTGTTGTGAGTGGGTGGTTGCTACTGTATAAGTCCATGCAATTTTGTAGCATTTTATGTGGATGCTAGGGAATTCTGGATAGTTGCCGTGGTGTTTCTAGGGTAATATGAGTGGTTGCTAGGTGTTTTTGATGCAATATTGATTGCTTAATATAACATGCCTAAAATTTTATAGTTTTAATAATCCCTAACTCTAAAAATATGCAAAATTAACCATGACTCTTGAAGATGAAGATCAGACACGGGAATGCTGGGAATCTCTGGTGAGAGCAGGAAGAGTCTGTGTAAAGTGTGACGAGACCAGATGGTGAACTGGAGGGAGTGCAGGCTTGATATGGTGAAGCTGATGAGGTGAACAGGTGCAGGTGATTAGAATTCCGGCGATGATGAACTAGTGGGCAGATCTGGTACTGACGGCTGAGTGGATGGTGTGAGAGTCTCCATTCTTCTAGAGCGAGCTTTATGGCGAGGAGCTCACGATTCCCAATGTCGTAATTCTGCTCCGCCGGGGACAGCTTCTTAGAGTAGAAGGCACATGGATGGAGGCGTAGGGGATCACCCTGCCGGTGCACAGCCTGTTCCGACTCCAGTGGTGGATGCATTGACCTCGACGACAAACAGTAGCTCAGGGTTCGGATTGCAGAGGACTGGAGCGGAGACAAATGCTGTCGTAAGGTCTTCGAAGGAGAGGAGGGCAAGAGGTGTCCAGGACAGAGACTTGGGCTGGTTTTTCAAGAGAGAGTTGAACTGACTAAGCTGTAATTCTTGACGAAACGACGGTAAAAATTGGCGAAGCGCAGGAATCTCTGCAACTCTTTAATGGTGGTGGGTTGTGGCCAGTTCTGGATGATTCCACCTTCCTCTTAAAGTTGAGCCTTTGGAGGAGGTTGAGAGATATGAAGTTCCCCGCTGAGCATACAAAAGTCAATGAGGGCTTGTGCTGAAACAGAGGTTTGATGGGTCAGAACATATACGCTAGTACGGGTTTGAGGAGTAATTTTAGGTGGAAGATAGACTGTACTCGTCGCTGGGTGTGGTGGTCAGATGAGACAGTTCTGTAGAACGTGTCCTTCTCCCCCACAGTATAGACAGATGTTGTTAATCCTCCACTGATGCTCCGCAAGAGTGAGATGGTTGGAGTCGAGCTGCTTCGGCTCAGGTGTTGGAAGGGCGACAGATGTTGCAGCAGGCGGAAGATACAGCGGGGATTGGTGCGGTGAGCAGGCTGACAGTCGTTGACACCCGGATGGTTTTTTGGATTAAGTTCTTGATCTCCATGGCATCATAAACAACCATCAGTTGGCGAATGTCAGCATTCAAGCCATGTCGAAAGGCAGTGAGAAGAACGGTTTCATTGCATCCACTTGAGGCTGCCAATGTACGAAAGGTTATAGCATACTGACTGATTCGGTACCTTGGTGAAGACGAAAGAGTTGATCTTGAACGGAGAGGGTTGAAGTTGATTGTCCGAAGACCTCCTTGATGTGGTTGGTGAAGGATGATAACGAGATGGTTACTTGAGCGTTGGACTGCCACAACAACTGTGCCCACTGTAGCGCTCAACCAGAGAGAAGAGAAAAAATGAAGCCACCTTGCCGATCCGTAGGGAAGAGATGTGGCTGCATTTCTTACAGTGAGCATTGAAGGAGAAATCCGCTGCAATCCTCCGCCTCGCTGGTTAATGTCACTGGACGGGCCATGGGACTGGCAGAGGCAGCAGCAGAAGAAGGCGGTGACAGTGATTGCCGAACTGCTTAAACCAATTTGGCAAACGGATCCGTGTTCGTGCTCTGCATCGTAGGTCTGGTCTTCTGTCATGACACAGAAGGAAGCAGACGGTGGATGTAAAATAGACAGAGAGTTTATTGACAGAGCTGGAGCAAAACAGAATACAAAAGGTAGGGATGGCTGACGCGAAACAGTCGTTCCGAAGCTTTGCGAGATCCCGAAGCGCAGATGTTTCGAAACACTGATCCGAAGCGTGATTCAAAACACCCATGTCACGTGACTATGGCCAAACGAAGCCTCGAAGTGTTTCACTAAGTGTTTCATCAGGTGTGGTCCGCCGAATCAGCGTTTGATTGACACGGTCGGGAACAGACCACACAATCGCACGTATAAGTGAAATCAAAGCATATTGACCTCGTAGGTTTTTGTGAGAGGAGTTTGATTTTGAGATAGCGGATTTTTGGTGATATAGTGACATAGTGCAATTTGATTAGTTATAGGCTATTTAGGCTTACATTTAAATTTACACAACACATTGACTGATAGGCTAGAGACAGACAGAGTATATAGTGACATAGTGCGATTTGATTAGTTATAGGCTATTTAGGCTTACATTTAAATTTACACAACACATTGACTGATAGGCTAGAGACAGACAGAGTATACATAGTGACACATTAATAGATACAAAGATATAAATATATATAGACAGCTAGATTAATAGATAGATACATATAGATAGATTATAGATTCATATATAAATACATAGAGAGATTATAGATAGATACATATATAGATACATAGATATTTTCATATAGATAGGTACATAGATAGATAGATTTGGATAGATAGATAAAATGGAGGCTCCCCAGAAGAGATGCCGTACTCTGTGTGGGAGCATTTCCGTTTAGAAACCCCAAATAAAATGTGTATTGTGATCGGCAGCTAGCCTACTGCAACAATACATCATCCATGATGCGCCATTTGAGGAGAATTTGAAATTTGCGTATTTGCCCAGAACTCATGATCCGCTAACTTACTGGAAAGAGAGAGCAGTAATCTTTCCTCATTTGTATGTCCTAGCTAAAAAATATCTTTGCATGCCAGCAACAAGTGTCCCTTGTGAGAGGATTTTTGCAAAGGCTGGAGAAATTATCAGTAAAAAAAAGAAGTAGGCTAAGTCCTTCCACAGCAAAGAAATTAATATTTTTTAATAAAAATCTCAAAAAAAGTGAGACATTGTGGCTTGATTTCTTTTATTAATGTTCATTTTTCAGGACCAAAATAACATTATGCACAGTGAGGAGCCTACAGGTTACAAGCTTCACATATTAGAAAAATACAATAATAAAAAATTAAAATAAAATTTTAATGGCTTGTCAAGGTTGTTTCAGATCAACACCTGCAAGTGACCACTAGGTGTCACCGTTGAGACGGGTGTCGGATTGATTCGAATCCTCGAAACAGTATGGCCCATTTGGTTCAACTGTTTCATTGCTTCACGAAGCCTCGATCTGCCCACCACTAACAAAAGGCGAAGGATAGTAATACTAGATGACAGTAGGACTTAGCTGACTGTAACACAAATGAAGATGAAGGAAGTGAGGTTGAGGTAGATTGAGGAACACAGGGAAAGGATTAAGAGGATCTCTGGTGAGAGCAGGAACAGGAAGAGTCTGTGTAACGTGACGAGAACAGACAGTGAACTGGAGGGAGTGCAGGCTTGATATGGTGAGGCTGATGAGGGTGAACAGGTGCAGGTGATTAGAATTCCGGTGATGATGAACAAGTGGGCGGATCTGGTGCTGATGGCTGAGTGGATGGTGTGAGTGATTCCGTGACAAAACCATTATGATAATATCATCTGATTTAATACTGGATATTAATGTAAGGTTATTATCAGTATCCAAGGAAGAAGTAAAAGGGTAATTTACTCTTAACATATATGGAACTTTGACAAGCTTTTACAGAATCATCTATGGCTCACAGGCTGTTCTTTGAAATGGCTGATGCAAATTTAAAGAATTCATCATTGCAATCTTCATGGCACCCTGCATAATTAGGTTCAGTTTCTCTCTTATTCTTGCGATAACCTTAACAAAAGGGCTCTGTCTTGGGTGCAAAAAGTGAAGGAAATTTCAAATTAATAATAACTAACCTAAGTTAGTTATAAGCTGTTGCTGTGCATATTTGCTATTAAACTTTGTTGAAGCTTTATTCATCTGTCTTCGTCTGTCTGCTTGCAAAAACCCTGTGATAACAAATATATATTTATTGTATATACATACAGTTGTGCTGAAAATCATTCATACCCTTGGTAAATACGTTTTAAATTCTTATTCACAAATGAAAGGTTAAATTTTTGTAAATTGCAGATTTATTTTATTTTAAGAGTATGAATAATTTTGAGCACACACACACACACATTTATATATATATATATATATATATATATATATAATTTGAATGCATTGTCTGGAGTCTGTCTGATTACTGCTGCATGGCAGGCTAGGGAGCACTAGAGATTTTTATTTCCATTCCCAAGTGATACTGCTTAAGTGGAACAGAGACCTTATTCCCAAGTGATAGTGTTCAAAAAGGGCGAGACGCCTAGAAGAGTATAAATTAGTAGGTGTCAAAGAGGAGATGCCCTTTTAACTTTTCTATCTGCCTGAGTGGATTGTGTTTGATGCTCCTTATAGCTTTGTTTTTAATCTCCATTCTCTATTTTTATTTGCTGTTTATATTGTTTAATATAACTTAACCATGACAATATATATGATATTATCTAATATTGTCTGTTACATTAATCAGACATTGCTAGCTTTAATAATCTGTTACCTAAATTTCTAAATTCTAAATTTGTACTGTAATTTCAGTATTGTGATTATGAATTTTTAACTACAATGTTTCACTTGAATTTATTTGCTCAGCTCTTAATGAGCTGAGGTAGTTTACGTAATAGAGAGAATAAACTGACACTTTTTAAAGTTTGTGATTATTCCCCAGTACTTGAGCGAGCTCTTAACACATTATAGTCATTCACGTCTATTTGGATCTCAAAATTCTGGCCAGAATATCTAGAATATCAAAATCAACTGGTGGTAGATCCTTCTCCTATTTAGCAAATAAACTCTTGAACAGTCTTCCTAACATTGTTCGGGAAGCAAACACACTCTGTCAGTTTAAATCTAGACTAAAAACACATCTCTTTAACCTGGCATAAACACATAACACATTGTCAATTTCTATAATTCAAGTCATGTTAAATAATTATTAGGCTGCATGAATTAGCCGTTTTAGCCGGAACCGGGAACACTTCCCATAACACCTGATGTACTCTTTACATCATAAGAAGAATGGCAATAATACGCTAATATTAGTCGCTCTGTTTATCCCGAGGTTTACAGTACTCAGCTGGATCCAGGCCAAATCCAGATCAGATGATGGACCTGCGCCTAGACACGACCACAACGCAACCCTGAAGTGTCAGCAGAGACAGTGGCTACGTTTACATGCACAACTTTTGTTTCAATCGGACTGAATTTATTCCGATTGATGAATCCGAACGTAGTGTTTACATGAATGCTAAACATGTGATCGGGTTGATGTACGCGTTTATGTCACAAGCTTCAAATCTAAATAGATTTTTTGCACGAATATACAGAGTTTCCTGCTGTTTGCGCATAATAACTCATTCTCAACAGCAGACTTAATATTTATCCAATTCTGGTCATAATTTGGAGATGAGCATATGAACCGTTGTGCCGTGCTGCTTATATTTATCACGCAGTACAAAATACCCCTCCCCGCACCCAAAACCAGTCGTCTGTGGATGAGAATCCGAAACAAGGACTGGTGGGACATTGTCCTGCTCCACTTCACAGACGCGGAGTGAAAGGAGAATTATAGAATGACGGGACACTCATTTATATGACACTTTATTCAACAGAGAACAGCTCGTTCCACGCGTCATACGTCATTACGCTATTTCAACGTCATTGCACATGCGCAGTCCTTTCAGTTTCGGTTTTCAATCCGATCAAGTGTTTACATGTTCTCTCGATCCGATTAGAAAAGGAATAAACCACCCCTTTGAATCCGATCGAAATTTCATTCGGATCGAGCTCGATCGGATCGGATTGTTTACATGAAGGCTTTTCAGTCCGAATGAGCCGTCAATCCGATTAATAACTGTAAATGTAAATGTAGCCAATGTCAACTAGATTTGGACCCGTTTGTTCAACCTATTTGTAAGTATTACTATTCTATAAATATATTACACTACACTGCATTATAATAATAGTTCTAGTTGCATTTGCTTGTTCAGTGTGCATGCTCATAATCCATTATACACTGAGTTATAAATTATGAAAAATAAATTAGTCCCAGAGACACTTACCAATTAGTCATCAATGCCTTTAATGGTTAATGTTTGCATGTGAGGCCGTGAACGGTAATTTTGATTTGTTAAAATCTATATTTCCTCAGCCATATGCATGGTATTGCTTATAGCACTTTGGAATTATACTTTAAAAAATAGTGTTGCTGTGTTTTGTTAGTATGTAACATTAAAAAAGATTAACATGTTTCCCCAACCTGTTTAAATGAATGATTTCTGTTTTTTTTGTTGTTTTTTTTTATTATTTTGTCATTTATGTTAGCTACATTTACAAGTAAACTACTTAAATTGTATAATGAGCACATCTTAATGATTTCTTAACTGAGTGGAGCTTTAGTAAAATTGCATCCTGTGTTTTCACTTTACTTAGCCATCAATGATGTATTTATATTATAACTCACAATAAGTATTTATAAGAACACACAGAGATTAGTAACAATATTATATTCACTTATTTGATAGAAAAAACATTGTTCTATAGTTACAATAGTAACTATAATACTTTCGTGGAACCATATGACTGACTAATTAATATTTATAAATCAATCAGTGAATATTTTTTTTTTTTTTTTTTTTTTTTTTAACCTTTTTTTAACCGGGAAACTCTTTTAAC
>FLSR01001092.1:0-22981 GCA_900092035.1 Leuciscus waleckii
CACTCAGGGTATATATTTCAACGGCCACGTGAGAATTTGTAAATGATCCATTTTGAAAACCATCCAATATGCCAGCCTGACCAGACTGGTAGATGAGAAAACTAGCCTGGTTTAAGCAGTTTTAATTTTTGAATTTTTTTATTTGAGAAGGCTGCATGGCTGTTTTAGGTCTTTTTCATTGTTTAATATTTAGTTCAGATTTAGTGGCAACTGTTTACAACTCTATGGGTGCGTCTTAATCAGCTCCTTAGTTTAGTAATCAGGTCACTGATCAAGAAGTCAGACATTTTAAGGCCTGTCTCAATCGCAGAATCCTTTTAGTGCACTGAAACGTTCGCTCCCTAACAAGTCCCACAATCCACTGTTAAAACCCGGAAGCGTCAATGCTCACTATGTTTCCTTACCTTGAAATCAGAAGCGCAAAAAATAAATCAAGTGGGCCAACTCAATACACATAATGTAACGAAAGATGTTTTCTTTTTCAACAAAAAACATGATCTACATTTGTTTTACTGTCAATGTTGATCAATTTAATGTGTGCATGCTGAATAAAAGTATTGATTTCTTTTAATAAAATCTTACTGCCCCACATTTTTAAACAGTATTGTATATGTATACTATCTTTATCATCAAACATTTTAAGCACCACATCTCTGCCTGGTTGCATAAACTACTTAGACTGGTATTACAAGTTAGTCATGTAATTTCTTTTCTTTTAACATTGGTTATAACATTTTTATTTTTACAGTCACATAAAAAAAACTAGACTGGCCCAGTTTGAATCCGAAAAGTAAAACTACCCCTTAACAAACTGCTAGATGGTCAGACTAGCTCTTAAGACACAGTCTTAACATAGAGGCCAAGTTTATGAAACTGGCCACCGTTGTCTGATCATTTTCCAAAAATCAGCTAATTAATTGCCCTTGCTGATAAATAGCTAATCATAACAAATAAAATAGAAGACATTTAGTCCAAAAATGGATCAACTAAAGTTTCACAGTTTCATCTAAAATATTTGTGCCAATAATGCGAATTCATTTCAATTTCTTACTAAATGATTTGGGTTGAGGTGGCAATAAAATCGCATCACGCCACAATAAAGTCCTCGTATAACCTGCTTGATATGTTTCACCACACTTTCGAGGCACCTTTGTTAGGCTGTCAATCAATGTTATTATCCTTGTAAATATGCAAAAAAGAATGTTAACCCAGGATTTACAGTACAGTTTAAAATAAATTGTTAAATGATCAATTTTTGCAACAGACATGATCATGTTAGAAAACATTTAAAGCTTAAAAGCTCATTTTAAAGTAAAGCTACCCTTTTGAAGTATAGCTACACTATAAGCTAAGCTGCTGACAAAAAATAACCAACTGTATTGACATGTGTGTTTGTGACATAAGAAATTAGGGTCTTGGCTTAATAAACTAAATACAAGATACAGGGTGCATCTCACTAGCTCCCCTCCCGGTGACAATGCCACTACTGGTATTTATGATTTACAGCAGCACTGATATCTTTCTGACATTCATTTGTTTGTTATTTAAAAGTATATGATGATAAATACTTTGATTGTTACATATCGCTGCAACATTTCATCCGTACATTTATTTTAAAAGTTAGCTAAATTAGGTAAATTACCTGTCTAGCGATACTTGTTTATGGCAAAATGTAATTAATGTGATTTTGTTTCACGCTTCAGATTTTCCAGTAAGGAAACAGCGAGCATCGATGCTTGCAGGTTTTCACGGTGCATTGTGGGACTTTTTAGGGAGCAAACGTTTCAGTGCTCTGAAAGGATTCTGCGATTGAGACAGGCCTTAAAATGTCCGACTAAACTACTAAACTAAGGAGCTGAATGAGATGCACCCACAGAATTACCTACACTAAATCTGAACTAAATATTTAACAAAATATTTAACTATGAAAAAAACCTTAAACAGCTATGCAGCCTTCTCAAAAAACAAAAACAAATCATGCACAACAAAAATGCTTAAACCGGCCTAATTTTCTCATCTCCCAGTTGGTCAGGCTGGTATTGGATAGTTTCAGAGTGATTTAGCCACTTTTCAACTGGTCAGGCTTTGAGATCATTATAACCTAGCTTGATCTTTTTGTCAGGGTAGAGTTTCATTGTGCTGCACCTGTACTGCTAGTCTGCAAATAAAAAGTAGCTTTTTACTAGAAAGGCTACACTATTTTGAAAACGGCTTAACTATCGTTTTTCGTTGATTCCTTAAGTTTTGAATATGATTCAAATGAAGGATGTAAAAAAAAGCATCAGTGATTATTCATGTTTGGAAGATAATGCCAACGTACTGTATACATAATAAAAAATGTCAATGGTTTAATTCTACTAATGTCTGTCTGTTTAGGTTAATAGCAACACCGTTTGCAGCTTCGCTTGGCGTTTCAGAGAAGACCGGGTACAAAGTGGAGCACAATGCTGTTCTTGAACATTATTTCAATACAAAGTCAAAAAACCCAGGACAGGTAACGTCTTCTCCTCTCACTTAACAACATATCATTTTGAACTTCAGATCCTCATCAGATTTAAAGTGGCTTGTGGCTTGATCACGGGGGAGCATCACTGTTTAAGGCAAGATTCTCTAAAGCTTTTTTGGAAACTTGAATATGACTCAGTTCCATCCAGATCAAGTGATTTATATTTAGGTTTTATTTAGTTTTCCATTTTTTTTCTTTTTACCCATATACCTAAACAAATAAAATTTTACTATATTTAATATTTAGATTTAATTGTTTTATTATTTAAAAAAATCTGATTTATAAATCAAAAATGAATTATTAGATTAAACACTCAACAGAGACCAAGTACTTGAGGTTCGTCATCTAATGAAGCAGTTTTGGCTCCTTCAGAAATTGATGCAATGCCTTCATGTAATAGTCTGACTGGATGTGTTTGATTATTATTATTATTATTTCTTCTTTTTTTCTTTGAATGTTTATGTAATTAACATGTAATAGTCTGACTGGATGTGTTTGATTTTTTTTTTATTTTTTTTTTGAATGTTTATGTAATTATTCACCCTTAAAATGTATTATTTAATTTTTTAGTAAATCTGGCAAAACTGAGTTTTTTTGTTGTTGTAAGATTTGGTCATATAAGCCATTATTATTATTATTATTATTATTATTACACCACTTTTCATAATCAAAATTGCACTTTTCTGCAGGAGATGGTTGCAGTATTTAATGACTTGTAACACTGATCTCTTCCATCTTTTATCAGGCAGATATAGATGGTCTGTGTAAAAAATGCAGCTGGTCAAGTAGACAAGTGGAGCGCTGGTTCAGGAGGAGACGAAACCAGGACCGTCCTAGTGTTCTGAAAAAATTCAGAGAGGCCAGGTATGAAATACACATAAACTCATTTGACTTACCACATAGCTGTCTGGAATACTTGATTGTGATTGGTCAAATGCTGCATTCTGTTGTCAGATATATTGTCGTATACTGACGATAAACTAGTGTTCTAGCAGTCTTCAAACATTGCACTAGAAATGGCAAGGACATAGGTTTGGTACTCAGGGAATGCATAACATGTAAAAATATACTGTAAACCTTGAATGCAAGGCTTTTTTTTTAAATGATGAGGATTTAGAAAAAATATTTTTACTCAATTTCTCTCTGACAAAATATTTTAGACATTAAAATGTCCATGGTTTTTTAATTAATTGACTTTTTCAGATATAGAAACACTTTCAAAATTAGGTTTAATAAAGAATGAAGGAACCCTGGTTCTTCAAAAGGGAACAAACAGTTGTTGAGAGGGTGAATTAAAATAAGAAATAGATGCACAAATGACGTAAACACAGGAAGTAGGATAATAATTTTCTTGTATATCATTTTATTTATAATTTATTTTCATCAAGAAATCACCAAAAACTCATCTAAATCACAATAATCCAAATAGATTATTGCAAAATTAATTTATTTTAATTACACTTAACAATAAGGTCTCATTTGTTAGCTTTAGTTAAAATTATATATGCATTTAATCATTTAGCTGATGCTTTTATCCAAAGTGACTTTGAAAACATTTCAGGATTTTTCTCTACACAATGGACTTCAACGGTAACCAATTGTTTAAGTCCAAATCAATGCAGTTTCAAAGGGCTTTAAAATGGCACAATGCCCATCTTGACCATCTCTGAGATGCGCCACGTATTACGTCATCACGTTGGAAAGGTCATGAAAAAATAAAAAATAAAACAAAGATGTCGGATGATTTTGAAGTTGGAGGGGAAAATGAGATGGAATTTTTCGCCCTTCCCTACCTTTTTGTACAGGAGTAGGCCTACACAGACAAAAGTATATACATTTTTTTTTTTCGAAAATGACCGATCGTTTCGCTAGATAAGACTATATTCCTCAGCTGGGATCGTGCAGAGCCCTTTGAAGCACCTCAAAGCCCTTTGAAACTGCATTGATTTGGACTTAATCAATTTGGTTACCGTTGAAGTCCATTGTGTGGAGAAAAATCCTGAAATGTTTTCCTCAAAAAACTTAATTTCTTTTCCACTGAAGAAAGAAAGACATGAACATCTTGGATGGCATTGGGGTGAGTAAATTCAGGAAATTTTCCTTTTGCGGTGAACTAATCCTTTAATGGGACAAGTGTTGACAAAAAAGATGCACCTTTAGCTGTTTCATATACTTTTACAACATGTATTAACCTTTGTTAATGTTAGTCAGATTTTTTTTAACAAATACACCTTTGATCTTAAAACGTAGTATTAAATGTTAAGATTAACAATAAGATTAATAAATGCTATAGAAGTATTGTTAATCCTTAAACAAGGCATGTTTATAAAAGTTACTTAAATGTCTTAATTTAACTAAAGCCTAATCCTGGCTTAATCTAAACCCTGTCTGTAAAACCAGGCCATAAGTAACTAATGTTAACAAATGAAACCTTATTGTTTCCTATTAAAACCCAAAACCCAAGTGGTTGCTGCCTTGTTGCTGTGTGCTTCCACTGCTAGATTATTGTTGATTAGTGAATTATTGTTGATCTGAATGTAATCCCTGATCTCATGAGTGTTCCTCTCTGTTGGGTTGTCTGTATAGTTGGCGAATGGTGTTTTATCTGGGGGCGTTCATTGTGGAATCATAGCCCTGTATGATGTAAGTTTATCCTTTTCTTATGGTTTCCTTTAAAATTGGCATATCTGAAGTAAGGCCATCCTTAAAAATATTTTGGTTTGCATTAACAGCAAAAAAAAAGAAAAAAAGGGACGGTAGGTAGGTCTATATTTTTTTATATATAAAAAAAATAATATAAAAAAGTATATATTTTTAATAAAAAAAAAATAAAAATCGGGGTCGGGATACATTTTTCACCTATGTCTAGGGGCTGTTTACACCAGGCCACTTCATGCGTTTTCTCAGATCGGATTCCAATCTGATTTATCAAAACGATTCCATTTACACCTGGTTACATAAATGTGTGTTGTTGTTTTTTGCTGATATAAATCCGATCTTCAATTCCCGCTATATGCAGATTTAATGGAGCGCGCGTCACCGAAAGCCACGAGATACATTATTTTATTGATCATTAGCTAAAATTTCTGAATCAAAGCCCGCAATAAGAGAAAGCGGAAACAGCCCTGGTAAGATCATTTCGTTTCTTTACATTTAATGAATATGATTGTGTGTTAAGCGTCATCGACTTACTTTCATTTTGATTTGCGATAGTTTGCACGTTGATGCAGCTTCTCACCTGCGGCGAGTGTGTTGCAGTAGCGTCGTCATATCTGACTAAAACATGACATATAGCCTATAACACGCTCTCGCATGTATATTTTTTAATGAACCATGTTCAACAACATATAAAAATGAAATAATCTTTAGAGTAAAGCGGCAGCCATCATTACGAAGCGCGAACCATTGACAGTGAATGAAACGAAGCGAACTTAGCTTGCAGGCTGTAGTGTGATGCGTTAACCAATGGTGTAAACATAATCAGATGACGCGCCACGGGTTTTTATTTAAAAGAAAGAACGTAGCTTATGTTTGTATGTAACGTTCGGTCTAGGCAATTTATATTCACAATAATTAATAACTAATATTATTTTATTGCATTTGTATTAGCAGTTGTTTTAAGAGTTAAAAAAAAATCGGTCGGTCTTTACGCAAATTTACAACCGGGAAGTCGGTCGGACTAAAAGGGAAAAAATAATAATAATTGGGTCGGTACTAAATTGACAGGGTCGGTCGGGTTACGGCAAACAAGAATATTTTTAAGGATGGCCTAAGAAATCTCTGAAAATTGTGTCTGTTTTCCTGTACTGATGATTGGCATGATTAGGACCAGTGAACCTGTTCTGTGATCAGCTCTATGATGCGCTCAGGGGTTCTAATGTGTGTGAAGCTTCTGACAGATGAGCACTGTGGTGAATTCTGACCGATTTGAAACACACTACATAGGCTGTATCATACAAATGCCCCCCATTATCCACAACAAATATAATTTTTGTTTTCAAAAATTATTTCTATAATCGGGTCCCCGGTGCATCTACCAACCCAGAAAACGTGAAAAGTGACAACCCAACAACTTTGTTTTGGTAAGCCTTTCTCTGCAAGCATGTCAAAAAATAAGCCGATCAGATTTCGCTCCCCTTCTGACGTAGGAAGGGGATCTTATTATAATATTCCCGCCACTTAATCTGCACGTTTCCACCCACTGCGATGACCATTTGTTTTTTGCAAGCGACAACAGTGTAACCATTTCTAACACAATGGCAAATGGCAAAATTTCGAGCAAAGCATGCAAACTGTTCTGTCAATGGCTCCACAGACAAGCACAGAACGCTATTTAGAGTCCCAGCCTCAGATGAGACGAGAGTAGTGTATATGTCGTAATATGTCACCTTAAAGGAATGAGGATAAGGATTTAAAAATATATATATTTTTACTCACTTTCTACCTGACAAATTATTTTAGAGCTTGGCAAAACTAGAAAACTCAACTGTATATTCATTATAAAAATGCTCATGGCTTCCTCACATTTCCTCACAGTTGTTGAGAGGGCAATTTAAAATAAGAAATATCTTGATATTTATTATTTAGCTCATTTTAAAGTTAATCTTATTTAACTATAATCTTATTTTAAATCATTTTAAGTAATCTCAGCCCCCTGGTTGAAAACCACTGCATTATCGGATTTCCGAAAGTAATTGCGTTTGGAACAGTTTTTGTGTTGGGATTGTGCCTATAAAGCCTTAAAACGCTGTTTTAGAACACGTTTTAGAACACAGTCAAATTGCAGCTCTAGAAACAGTCATTAATAAATGATAAAAAGCTAATTTTTCACGTCAAAGTAAAGTTTTGAGTTTAAAGTTGTTTAGAGGCTAAAATGGCCATTTTGTCATTTTATTAATTCAGTATTTTTATTGATTCTTCTATTTCTCACAGAAACCCTGGTTTTATAATTTGCGGGAGGTATGGAATGGTTATCCCAAACAGGTATGTTCCAGACTTCAGATCTTTAATTTGCTTGTATTTGCTCCAAGGAATATTTTATTGTTCATATTACTGCACTAATAAGAGCAGACGAGATTTTGCTCACTTTGACCCGGCCCCGATAAAGTGTTCAGTTCACGCAATGCTCAAATTTACGGCATGGCTAATAAAAAAGGCAGATAATAATGCTCACGCTAGTTCCAAATCAAACATGGCCATATTTAGAAGAAAGATGGATTTTTTTTGTTTGTTGCAGCTGAAGAGTTTTTTGGAACCGTTCACTTGTTATCGGAGTTCCAGGTTGTAATCAAAAGAACAGTGATGTCATCCAGTTTGGCACTCAAAACATTGAGTTTCCTAGAATAATCGCTCAAAAAAAGTGCCCTCTTCAAAGCACAATGAATGAATTACATAAAATTCACATTGAATTATATCTCTGATCAATCAAAAGAGTCTTTTACTTTTTCCGTCGTAAATGTAACAGTGCTTATACCTTGTTATTGTGCATTTCTCTGAGAGCTTATTGTTGTTTTTGCTTTTGCAGTCCATGCTGGAGTCACAGTATTGGTATTATATTGTGGAGATGAGCTTCTATTTGTCACTAGTGCTCAGAATAACATTCGATGTCAAACGGAAGGTCAGTATCATGTCATCTTATTCTGCATAATTATACCCTTACATTTTAACTGCTTGAAATCTTTCAAATTAAACTTTAAACTATGTCTTGTCTGAGCTTAACCATTTATCACATGACCTGGAATAAACATCTGATCATTATTTAAAAAAAATATAAAGATACACAATGAAAGCTATTGTAATCTATTATTTAAAGCTAGATTGATTTGTTGTTGTTTTATTTAAGATACAGATCTCATCTAACAGCACATCTACTTTTTTCCTGTCACAGAGAATTACTGTGAACACTTTTTTTGTAAATGTATATCTATATTTTAGGACTTTAAAGAACAGATCATCCATCATTGGGCCACACTGACACTCTTGGCTTTCTCCTGGTGTGGAAACTACATCCGGGTCGGGACCCTGGTCATGCTCATTCACGATTCTTCAGACATTCTTTTGGAGGTTAATATGACCAATCTTATTTTATTTGATTCCTTTTTTTAATTTTTTTTAGGCTTTTGTCACTTTACCTTTTTATTAGTGTTTTACCTCTAGAATGGGGTCTTTAAGAATTTTTATAAAGGTCATTTTTAAAAGACGCCATGAAATGGAAGAGTTAGGTATATCTGAATGAGACAGCTTCTGTAACATGTAAAAAATGTAGGGTGGGACATGATTTTGTCCATGGGGAATTGATTGGATAGTTGTGGTTTGCTATTCGTTGATCTCCTGTGAGTGACAGGTTGTCCCGCCCTCACACCAGTAAACACATCATCAGAGAAGAGAAGAGATGTCGCTGCCAGAGGGAGGGGAAGTTATTTTGATTAAAGATCAGGAGGGCACATGAATAAAAAAATAAAAAATGATGTGCATGGATAAATCTTTTTTTGTGTGTGTGTGTGTTATTTCTCTGCAGTCCGCTAAGATCTTCAACTATGCCAAATGGGAAAAAACGTGCAACAGCATCTTTGTGGTATTTGCTGCTATCTTCATAGTCACGCGACTCATTATCTTTCCATTTTGGTGAGAATTTTGTGTGTGACTATTTACATCTTTAAGTTCTTAAAAAGAGTCTCAGTTTTAGTTTACATAACATATATTATGAAAAGTTGTAAAAATCTCTGTTGTCTCGTGTATTTTTATACCAGGATCATTCACTGCACATGGGTTTACCCGCCTGACTATTACCCACCATTCTTTGGATACTACTTTTTTAACTTCATGCTTGTCGTCCTGTTGATGCTCCACATATTTGGGCATATCTGATTCTACGTATGGTGAAGATGTTCCTTTTCGGAGTGTAAGTTGATCTACATTTACATTTGGGATGGTTTTATTTGTTTAAATTCACGCTCATGTAATATAGATTTGTTCCATTTCTCACACCATTCATATTTTAGTAATAAAGTATACTTGGTAAGTATACTTATGCAATATTTGGTGATTCATTTTGGGTAGACATATGTAGAGATTTCTCACTGTACATTTGTAAACCCTGGTTTTACAGGGATCCAAATAACATTAATAACATTGATTTGACAAATAAGCTACGGTATATGATTTGTGTTTATATTTGCTTGTGAATCTGTAAATGTTGAGACATGAACCTGTCTTGGGTCTTCTGAAACATGATACAAATACAAGTACAAAAATGTAAATGCTGATGAACTTACAGTATGCATCACTTTTCAACATGTGAACATTACAAAACAACATGTGAAAGTTTCTCTGATTGTACAAAGCGCATGAATATTTATTGAGGCAGATTATGATAATTGTTGGTTGCTAAACAACTCGCCATAACATTTTAGCACTTTATACCTTTGGCACTGCAGTTTGTTGCAGATCTTTATAACCCAGGGTTAAAAGCATCACTAACCCCTTTCAAAATTACAAGTGAGAAATGTTGCTTTACCCGGGGTTAAATAGACATTAACCTGGGGTTAAGTGTTGCGTGAAAAACCCTGAATACATTATAAAACCATTTATAAAATGGTTCCAGGCGCAGCAGATCTGAATGACTCAAAAATAGTAGTAAAACAAGTAATGAGGTGCATCTATGCAGCCCGTAGGCCATGTGTCACTTAGAAAAACCATTAACACTCTTACCTCACCACCCTCGGCTAGTTGTCAATCATCTCAACTGACAGAACTGAGACCTTATGACTTTTAACAAGTCATAAAACTGGCATATATGCAGTCAGAAATTTCTGGATGTTCTGACCTGCATGTGGACGGACTTGTTTGATTTTACGAGTTCCTGACTAAAGCTATTTTAAGAAAAGTTATCTGTTGTCTTGTGAGCTGGTACAGTTTCAGTATGACACGGTTTTCATTTATTGTCCAACTTAAATGTCCTATTGTGATTATTATTGCATAATTTCTGGCTTTACTGGTCTAGTTACAATCCCATCATGCTGGTTATACCAGTGTTGGTTGGGACAGCCCAGGAACACAATTGTACATACAGTATGCTGCGTTTAATCGTTTAAAGTGCTGGGTGAGCGCCAATAGAGCTTAACACTGCCGTTAGATATGGTTGTCTCCAGTTTTGTCAGTTTGGTAATCTGTGAGAGTGACAACCGCATTTTACAACCAATTCACAAAATCTGTGATATTAAATCCATGTAGCGTATATTATACATGCTAGTATTCCTATTGTGAAATATAAGAAACACCGTGATAGTTAGTGTTATACTTAACAACAGATGAGTTTTTAGTCTCAATTCCATCTCAGAGGAAGAAATTCCTGCATTTTGTAGTCATGGCATGTCATCATTTCTTGTATGTGGAGTGCTCCCTTTTGGATCCTGTAGGAAACACTGCCTTAATTAATGTGAAGCAATGGCCTATGCATTTATTGGCAGTTACAGGCAAAGCCATTCTGCATGAATTATACTCCAAACACAAATGATGACACGAGCTTGTAATGGTGACTGAGTTATCCAGGTCTGCGCCGTTGTTCTGTTATTTCCCATTACACTCGCTTTCTGATTAAAATAAGCCCTGCCAGCCTGTGTTTAGTGCTCCATTGTTTTCACTCCAGCTCAGTCTATTGAAAAAGGTGAGTCATAATTTGAGAGTGATTGCACTGGCAGCGTACATGATCTCTCGCAAATGCAGAGCGGATGAGGGATGCCAGATTCAATCGCTTCTCTGCTCTGTGTACCTGCAGCCTGTTGCTCGAAGGGACCTACTGTAATTATTCGTGATTTAGTGCACATCAGACTGTTCGGATTCATTTACTATGGATGATGGATTGTGTAGTTGCTCGTCTGGTTTCTACAAATAGCTCGTAAGACCGGCTGTATTTTCAGATTTCAGATGTTGTGGTTTTCATTTGGTTTTTGCAAAGTACAGGAAGTTCAAAAATCAGCTTGCTTATTGTTTGATTTTCAGATATTTTCTAAGCTAAGGATCAATGAACTTATGCAACAGTCCTTGCACTGGCTTCCAGTCAGGTTCCACGTTGATTTTGAAATCCTTATGCTCACATATGTGACCCTGGATCACAAAACCAGTCACAAGTCGCACGGGTATATTTGTGGCAATAGCCAACAATAAATTGTTTGGATCAAAGTTATGGATTTTTCTTTTCTGCCAAAAATCATTAGGATATTAAGTAAAGATCATGTTCCATGAAGATATTTTGTACATTTTCTACCGTAAATATATAAAACATTTATTTTTGTGAGTGAATGCAGCACAATCGCGAACATAAATGGGCAACTTTAAAGGTGATTTTCTCAATATTTTCGAATTTATTGCACTCTCAGATTCCAGATTTTCAAATAGTTGTATCTCAGCCATACATCAATGGAAAGCTTATTTATTCAGCTTTCATGTGATGTATGCATCTCAATTTCAAAAAAAATTACCCATGTGACTGGTTTTGTGGTCCAGGGTCCCATATAAGGCACTGCATGGTCTGGCCCCTCAGTAACTGTCTGCGCTTTTAACTTTATATATTTCTTAGTGTCATTTGCGCTCCTCTCAAGCTGTTCCATAGACACTTTTGTGATCTGTAGGGGACAAGGCTTTATCTTCCTACACTCCTAGACTCTGGAACGCACTCAATTTTTGTAATCAATAATTTTTTAGGTAAGCTTTTTCTTGATGGTTTGAACTATTTTTTATTCCAGTGTGTTTTTTTGTACGTTTTCTATCTGTGTGTTTATTTATTTTTTCCCTTATATTTTTTTTATTGTTTAAAGTGCCTTGAGAAGCTGCTTTAAAAGTGCTATATAAAATAAAGTTTATTATTATTATTATGAAACATACTTTCGGTTATTGATTTCAACCTGTAAATGTAAGTATTAACAGTAAGGCTCCATTCGTGAAGCATACTTCTAAAGCATTCACAATCTCTGTAAATTTAACATTTATTAATACATTGTTAAATCAAAAGTTGTATCTGTTAGTGTTACTTATTAAACTGTGGCATGTAGATACTACTCAGACCACATGGCAACACCCTGGCAACCACCCACAACACCCTAGGATAGTTTTGCATGGGTAAACACCACTCAAATTTCCTTTCTCAAATTTGTTTTTTGGAAATAAGTGTTAATGTTGTTCGCTATAAATTATTATTATTATAATTTTTTTTTTCCTTTTTTTGATAGTTAACCAAAGATGAGAGAAGTGACAATGAAGAAGATGAGGAAGAGGACGGGGAAACCAGTGTGACCGAGGACAATGACGGACATGTGAAAGTGACCAATGGCTGTGGAGGAGGCGGGGCTAATCATCACTGACACATCTTTCCTTAAACTGTGAATGACTTTGAATTGGTCTCAGGGATGTGAGGAGCCAAAAACATAATTTGGATTTATTTCCACACATAATATGCCAGAGACCTGTCAAAACAAATTGCATCTTTTAATAACACTGAAAAAACGGTTTTTTTTTTTTCTCCACTCGGCTTCACTGGAGGCGAGGCGCTGTGTGTCTTGGCTGCTTTAAACCTATTTTCCCCCTTTCAACTAAGAACTTTTTTATTGTGGCACAGGAACACATGGGTAATTATGAAAGAACACCACACAAAGAAAAAGAAACCCCTTGTAAGATTTAATAGACTGCTCATTGTTTTTGAAGCTCAAAGATCACGTCACACTGGCTGCCCTTCTTCCATGGAGGCTTCATCTGCCGTGCTGCTGAGTTTTACATCCACCTCTGCTTCTATAAAGAACTGAAATGAGGTCTCAAGCCTGCATTTCTTGCGAGTGATTTTGAAGAATAACATCTACCCTTGTATCACTTTAATCTCTGGACACTGGAGCTGGGGCTCGGTGGACAGCTGACGTTTTCTTTTAGTTCTTAACTTTTTTTACTGTGTCTTAATTGGATGTGTCCAACATTGTGGCTTATTAGTGTTCACACTGCAGTAACATCTTTTTTTGTCAATGCAAGTTATTTTCATCAACTTCTGATTGCTGGAGGTCACTGAGTCTCTGCACTGCTGGTTTCTAGTATGCATTTCTATGCGTACTCTGCATCTGCACTCCCAATGGCAGTCTCCACATGGCATTCTGCTCGACTCAAATCACCAGCTATCATTGAAAATGAAGGACTTCCAGTCAGTCAGAGGTTTAATAGTTTCCTTCATATGTGTGTGCCACAAAACCAGAAGTGGTTTTAATTAAAATAGCTAGTTTTAAAGGTGTTAAAGTGTTCACCTTTTAACTTTAATCTTCCTTGCTCCACAAGTCTCAGAATTGAAGAATTGGCTGCCTTTCATTTCATCAATTTGAATTGGGCACACTCCACAGGAAGTTGAATTTGAATGACAGGAAGAGGAATTTATTGAATTGTAATTTTAAAGAAGTGTGAAATGTTTTTCACACTGGTCTGCACAATCTAATTGATTAAATATGTAAATTAAATGCATAAATATAAAATATACAAACTAAATGCAAATTTGAATAGCATCCATCCATCCATCCATCCATCCATCCATCCATCCCTCCCTCCCTCCCGTTTCGTGTAGACACGTTTTCATAAGATATTATGTATGTGACTTAAAACTACCTAAGTATATCTGAATGCTGTATGTGGTAAATTTGAGATTTAATGTTTAATATGTCTTATTGACATTTATGAACTGGTTGAATATTCACATCTGTGAGTGACTGATTTGGTGTGTGTTTTAGGCAATTTAATTAGTTGATGTGTATGAGAGAATGACAAAGAATAAATTGAGATGAATGAGTTCATGCCTTTGCAATATATATATTTATATATATGTGTGTGTATGACAAATCATTCTTGTTTCTCTGGGGCGATTCAAAGATCCACAGATCAGCAGAGATGGTTTTGAGAATTTATGTAGTGCATTTACTGTTTTCTACACTGAAAAGTTAAAGGTTTAATTGAAGGATTTTTTTTAATTGTTTAATTCAAATTTTATTGTAATAAAGATCTAATATTCAGAATGCAATATTATAATGCTTATAATTGGATCTTTATTTAATGTTCATTTAAATAGAAATTTCATGATTTTTTTTCTCCTCTGTATGTTCAATGGACCCCCAGTTTAAAATGTTTTGGGTGAAAGTATTTTCCCTTTAATTATTGTTATTTTTTACAATTGATTATATTTTATATGTAGTCTTATAGATATATTTTGCATTTAATGCAACACAAATAAAATATTCAAGTTGCTCATTTCTATATGAAGAAGTGGTTCAATCTTCCTTCTGTCCTAACTATTAAATCTCATTTATAAATTTCAAGCAACATGACCGTGAGTAAATGACAACAGAAATGCATTTACATTTTTTGAGTGAACTGTCCCTTTAAAATCAATGTGTGTAAAGGGCAGTCAAGCAGTGTAATGGCATAATGAAACAGAACAAACTGCCTTTTAAAACTGAACAAGTTCTTTGTCTAGTGTACCGCCTCTAGAGGGAGCAGTTGACCACACTCTTGACCTGACCTGCAATAAAGCACACAACCTGTGTTCTACAGTGTACACTCAAAATGATAACTGCTAAATCATTTTTGGTGTCACAATACTTGCTTTCATTATTGTGCTCGTGTTCATAAATCACTGCTGTCTTGTAAAATATCTTGTAAAGTCTTTTCCAGGGATGACTGTAAGGATCTGGGCTACCTGGAATCATGTTGTTGTCATGCAGGTGATATTTTGTTCTGCTTAAATATATAAAGAACAATGCTTCTCCTGAACATGATTATCATTAATAGTGTTTGCTAAAGTTAGCATCACCAGTACTGTTGTTCATACAGTCAACATTTGAAGTGGATCAAAAAAAGTTCATCAAAGTTGTCCTAAGATAAGAACGGTTGTTCAAATTGTTCAAAATTGAGGTTTTTTGAATATTTGCTTGGGTGTTCTGGGTGGTTCAGTGATTATCAGTGCATTATTACTGCTAGTACACTGTACATTCAACTACAATCAGCAGACTTTTTTTGCTATAAATTCTGCATCTGTGCTCAGATATCATCATAGCACCACTGTATCCAGCCTTGATCATTTTGCCATGACCATCTCTCATTACGGGCCACTTGGTTGTGCCACTATCCGCAGGAAGCAGTAATTCTTCTGTGGTACTTTGGCGAAGAGGAATGAGAAATCAAAGCACTTGAAATAGGATTAAAGCCTCTGCTGACCTACTCTAATGAACTTTATCCACTCACAAGAGCGCCGTTCTCAGGGTACGGACTGCTGATAAATGAGTTTTTCTATTGCTCTTACTGTTGTAAGAGAATCCACAAAATTAATGGAGAGTAGATTCTTACACCACAGGTTTGTTCAGCTCTATAAGAGCATCTCTAAACTGCACTAGGCCTTTTTCCTGTTTTGATATGAGATATTAATTAGTGATGTTTTCTAAGACAACTGCATAGACACCACATAATGCCCTAGCAACTATCCAGGACATCCTAGTAACTGCATAGCAACTCAAATGCACCTTTATTTGATTGTTTTAATTGTTGCACAACTTTTCAAACAGTTTAGTGCATAATGTTGTATCACAGACTCCCTTATGCACTGTATTTCATTTAATGTACTAAATAAAGGACATTTAAATAATGTTTTGTTTCAGTTTTCTAACTGAATATTAAAACAAGGCGTATTGTAAAGGTCACACATGCAAAACACAAAATGCATTTTTGTGTTTAATCACATGACTTGCACACATAACTCACATAGTTTTGGCCCTTTAATGACTGTATATGGGCTACAATACAATCCCACACCACTGCTTTATCTGTGTGTTGACAACTATAACTTACATTTAAAACGACAATTTTCAGCTAGGCCTTTATAATAATCATCCAGTACTTAAATCGATTCTCTCCCATAATGTTATCCAGGTCTGCACATGCTCTGCATTAGTAATAATACATCACATCTGTTACTTCTAAAACTGATGAGGCACAATTACAGGCAATGCCAGCATATATGCCACGGAGATGATATCCTCTCATATCCTCCCAGAATGTCTAACACAAAGGGATAGATTTTTTTTTTTTCAGTCTCTCTGTCAGGACGTTATTTGCATTTCTTTATCTATGTGGTTTTGATTATGAAGTGAAATGCGGTTCAAAGTGATTGAAGTTGTTCTTTTAATATACTTGCAAATTACCCTGTGCAGACACTCTTTTATGTGCCGTTATTCTGACTTGAGAGGGTTTCGATTACAACGTCCACTTTTAAGATTCAATGTGGCTGGGGTTATTTATTTAGAGCATAACATTTAGAATTTAGTTTATTTTTATTTTTATATAAAGTAAAGGAAATATAATTAATTTACACAGTTGAAAAAGTTATTATTGAAAATAATTAACTGAATATTATCAATAATATTTCATATTAATTCTTAATAGTTGGCCTAATTCTTAATTTGACAAGTTGTGGCATCTACAGTGGGCTATAACAATTAAGTAGACCATGGTCTATGACTATAGAAAAGGTAGAGAATGCAATCAGTTTATGCATTGTCCTGCTGAAAGGACCAGCTTAAGGTGGTTTTGCTGCCCTTAATTGAATTTAAATGATTTTGCTGGTCTCCTCCTGCCCTGGCTGGTTTAGTTTGGCTGGTTTAGCTGATTGGCCAAACTGACCAGATGGCAAAAACCCAAAACCCATCTAAAACCAAGCAAACCACCTTAAACTGGTTTGCTTGTCTCTCAGCCATTAGTTGGTTGATTAGAGGGGTTTTGCTAGCTTAAGTTTAACCTGATCATCATTTTGGCAAAGTTGGGAGACCAGCTAAGATATATATATATATATATATTATTATTATTATTTTTATTTTTTTAGCTTAGGCTGGTTTAAGATGTTTTTGTTCAGCAGAGAATGTGCCAAAAACGGACAAATGAAAGCTTACCACCAAGTTCTTCTTTATTGTTGGATTTAATAGGTTTTATTCACATTACAGCTACAGGCTGATTTGCCTTTCCCTCTGTTTCAATAGATGTGTGGGACAGCGTGCACTGTCCCGGCCCTCTTTCAGACTGACAGAACCAATAGCCAATGACGCCGCAGGATCTATTTACATAGATCAAATTGACGAATCCGAACGCAGTCTGTGTTCGGAGGCGGGGCTGTTGCCTGAAGTTGAGTTCCCCGTCTGCTGTAATTAAACTTTCTGAAACTTCGCGTCAGTCCGCTGTTGCTGTTCCGCCAGCGCACACTGCCTACTCTCTTCAAACAGACTGTTTCTCTACGATATATTACTCATAATAATGCACGGCAATGACACTCTACTGCTTTTCTTGTCTTTAATTCTCTTCTGCATTGGACTGAAGGCAATATCAGGTAAGACTGCAGCACCTGCGATACTCCTGACAGAAATTCACCATGGTTACCAGTTTCAGGCTATGTACCAATATTACTACAGCTATAGGTGCTAGACAAAAAATAAATAACAATATGGCAGAAATGACCTGAAAGCTTCTACACTATTCCCGTATTAACTCATTATTTTGCAGTAGCCTAGTCAAGATAACGGCGGAAACTGCGGTTACCATGGTAATTTTTTCGTCTGGATCATTTAACGTGTAACTTACTAACCAACGGCGACTTGTCTCCTCGACTTGTTGTTTATATCATTTTTAACTGCAAACTGCATATTTTCCCTGCTGCTTACAAAAAGGTTTCAGTCATGTTGTTTCAATTAAGATGAAATTGTTTATCTAAGACTAAGAGCCATATAGAGCAGCTTACCACCCAGGTTACATTTCAAGATGTTGTGTGTCTCAAAACCAAGTGAGCTACCTACCTAGACAGCTTTTTTGGGCGTCATAATCGGAAAGAAATGATGTGACGTCACGTGCGCTCCTTTTGGCAGAGTGGATGTTACATCACAAGTGCTGAGAGTGCATGTGAGCTCATGCAACGGTATGATGCCAAAAAGGCTGCCTGGATAGTCAGCTTACTAGAGGTCACATTCTCTGTGTAGTCAGCTGCCTATAACTAGACAGTTTTTGGGGGCATTTTAGGCACATTTTTAGATGTTTCTCTTGAATGAGGTGTCCATGCAACTGTTTTTTGCACCAAATGCTGTAAGATAATCATCTCATTAGAGTACACAAGTCACATTCTCATGTAGGCATTTTAGATTCCATTTAAAAAAATGTTAAGCATTATCTCTTGCCCGAGCATGCATGTTGAGCTCATGCAATTGTATGATGCCCAAAAAATACCGTCTTGTTAGGCAGCCAGATAGTGTGTCTTCTGTACTCCAGTGAGCTATTTTCCTAGAAAGCATTTTTAGGCATTATGGGCACAAAAACTCTCTTGGCGAAGAGTTTATGTTACATCACAGAGTGCTGAGAGAGCATGTGAGCTCATGCAACTGTATGATGCACAAAAACGCTGTCTAGGTAGGCAGCCTACTTGGTTTTGAGTGTGTGCTTCTTATGGTTCTGTGCACTTCGTTACTTCATTTTTTTAATGAACTGTTCAGTGGTTTCTGTACCCTCTATTTCCATGTTTATTGTTTTAACAACTTTATTCCCCCTTACGTGTATCATTCTTTAACTAACTGCAGACAGACTTGTAAACTAAACTGTAACTTATAAAACTAAAAGTTTTACTGTCTTTAAGGGTTACCACACAACTTAGAAATGTCAGGGGATTTTAAAATATATATTTTTTTAGGTCTGGAAAAATCATGGAAATGATTAAAATCTTTTATTTTTTTATTTTTTTGATCATAGAAATTACCATAGTGAATGTAAGTGTTTCCAGTTATGCTCAGCACTAAAATATTTAATTGCATGAAATTGAGTATAATCCTTATCCAGTAATCTGCTGGAAAGGTCATGGAAAAGTCATGGAAATAGTTTTTTTGGGGATCTCTGACGTGACTATCCACTTTGCACTGCTTTTCAAATAACAACGTGTTGCATGTCCTCTAGCGCAATCTGCCATGTACGAGACAGATGTGGTCGTTCCGCAGGAGCTGCGGCCAGACGAGGTGCACCTGCTCCAGGGAACCTACAGGTGGAGCAGAGGTCGCAGACGACGTTCGGACCATCAGCAGGAGGACACCTGTTTCTACGGCTGCCTGCTTTCGGAAAGGAATCTACTTGCAGCTCCATAGAGACGACTCTTTCCTCGCCGAGGGGTTTTTGATGGAGGAGAGGAGCGAGGAGGGCAGCTTTCAGCATGAGCCTGTTCTAAAGGTTCGGCGGTGTTTCTATACCGGAGCCGTTCTCAATCACACTGACTCTTTCGCCTCATTGGATGCTTGTGGTGGACTGGTGAGTGGAGTTCAAGTTGTTGGGAGATTGTCACTGCTGGAAAGGCATGAATGTGTTTGTTTCAATAACAAGAAAAATCTGATTTTGCTTTAATTTCCTTTAATTTCCATTGCCCCCTCTAATTATCGTTACCATAATGCAAAAAACTCCTATTGTATGTATTATTTGTTTATTAAGTTTACCATTTTCTTGATGTCTAACGTTTTAAAAGATTGAGTTTAGTAAGATTTATTCTAAAAGAAATTAGGCCTAATACTTTCATTCAGCAAGGATGCAATAAATTGATCAAAGTGACAGTAAATATATGTATAATGTTACAAAAGATTTCCATTTGGCTATTCTTTTAAACTGGCTATTTATCCAAAAATTCGGATTTTTTTATAATGAAAATAACAGTTTTTAGCATTTCTTGAGCATCAAATCAGCATATTAGAATGATTTCTGAAGAATCATGTGACACTGCAGACTTGAGTAATGATGCTGAAAATTCAGCTTTGACATCACAAGAATAAATTAGGCTACATTTTAAAATATATTAAAATAGATCATTTAAATTAATAATAATAATAATAATAGCTCATAATATTACAGTTTTACTATATTTTTGATCAAATAAATGCAGTCTTGGTGAGTATAAGGGACTTTTTTCAAAACATTAATGTAATTGTTCATATTAGAAGAAAGGATATGTGCTGAAATGTCGTGAAAATAATGTCACAATGCATTTAATTCTTCATGGTCCTAAAAACAGGCTTACTTTTCTTTCTTATTATTTATCTTTTGATTTTGAGTTGAAATGTGGCATTGAATGTTTTTGTGAGATACATCCGACCACTCTTTGATATGTGGTGGTTATTTGACTTGTGGTTGTGAGCATTCCAGGCCCACCCATGGGAGAGAGGCTGTTTGTTTTTCAGAAAGAGTTTCCCTGACTTTGGTCCCATTACGGTGATTCCATCCTTCAAACTTCCTTTTGAAATGCCATCAATCAAACGCCTGTAAGGGATGTGGCACTCCATTATCGCAAGCTGTCAATTAATCTGATTATAGTGCAGTTTTTTTCAGTCATCTTATTGGCCAGGGTTTGTGGTCTTTGATGTATTGATAAACCTCACTGATTGACAGTTCGGTTAACGGACAACTAGTGACCCATGACCACCCTGACCCATCCCTCTTTATGCTGACTATGTGGAAAATGAGCTCATTGTTACTGTAAATGTTCTATCCACATGTGACGAGAAGGGTCAGACATTTTTGACACCTAAAGTGAGACTGACCGTGAGCAGATGTGAACGGTTTTGCAGATAAGTTGAAGATCAGCTGTGTGTTTTAACTAGCCCCATCTGACAGCTGTCAGTGACGCGAGCAGTTCTCTCGCCGCTTTGCTCACCGCAAGGAAATACAATTTTGGATGGTGGAAAAATCTATATGCTATCCTAAATAAGTAAAATATTTGGGTAACAATGATTTTTTTTTAGCTAATTTTAGGGCCGTTTACACAACTCTGTTTTCGACTAAAAGCTTAAAACATTTTATGCTTTTTTGTCCGTTCATTTACACAACTGTGTCGTTTTGGGGGCCTGAAAACTTGAAACTTGAAAACTTTTGAAAATGGGTTTTAAAGTGCAAGTTTGTGAAATTGAAATTGTCTCTATGTAAACTATGAAAACACAAATGTGTGAAAATGGTGACATCATGCGCATGTGTATTACAAAGAGACATCGCCAACTACTGGCATGAATAATATAGCGTTTTTAGTCGTTTTCGTGGATCCTTGTAAACAGTGATTGTTTTGACAACGTTGTCGTCTGAATGCAAAAAAAACGCAAAGAATTTTTTTCTGTTTTTAGTAGATCGTTGTTGGTAAATGTACCTTTAGATTTAAGGTACATTTTACCCTTACATATTAATTGAATTAAGCATATTTATAGTTATAGTTACCATTTTGGATAACATTTTTCCACAGATCTTTTTTTTCTTCTTTTTTTTCCTGTCGTTTTTGCCCTTTATCACGATAGGACAGTTAGTTGACAGGAAGCAAAGCTGGGGAGAGAGAGGGGGACAGGACCGGGAAAGGTCCACGAGCCGGGACTCGAACCCGGGACGCCCGAAGCGCAACTGCCCACGAGGCTATTGGCGCCGACACGGAACTTGTTGCAATGCATTGTGGGAGTCCCTACTCATTGAAGAATGCATTGAAGGTTGCTGTCTACGTAGGGAGCTAACTAGGCTTTGAAAAGAGACCTTCAGCGCAGAGTCTACTTCTACTTAGTAATCTTGTTTAAACAATGTTGAAGTTTGAGAGGACAAGGTTTTCCTGCCTGTTAATGTCATTTCGGACCATTTTTACTGCTCTATCTCTCCTCGGAGTGTAGCCATATGTAACTGTACTTTGTTTAACCTGGTACATGTGGGGTTTGTCTGTACATGTTGTGATGAAAGCGTATGTTTTACAGCCTCTATGGGCAACTTCCTGTCAGCACTCCCATGTTCTTTTCCTCCTCCACCCGCCTGGGGCTCTATGCACATCTGCCTCACCTCCATCCATGTGCATTTTCCACTCTTTTCTCCAGCGAAGCCTCTGTTGTGCTGCTTGGATGCAGCGTCAATCCGGACCATTCTGCTTGACTGAACACTGTCTCCGGATTTGATGCTGACTTTGTAGTTTTGGGCCTTGGCAAAAGGATATAAATTATTATCACATTTCACATCTTTGTGCCCTTGAAGCCACGAGGGGTGGCACGGTCAGATGGAGGGGAAACAAGGCTTCGTATATGGGAGATCCGCAGAGGGGCTCATGATGAATGATCCTGGGTTTGCTGTAATAGAAAACACATCAGCTTCCTCCTGAACACATCATCTGTGATTCTCTATGCAATCTTAAGGAATAGTTCACCTAAAATTAAAGTTATGTCATTATTTACTGTACATCAGCAGTTCACAGTGATCAAAAACATGAAAGTAGTTCATATTGTCTTAAATTTTTTCTCTTCAGATCGTTTAGTCTTAGTCACATGGACTAATTTTATAGTGATTTCATGAGAGTTTGTTTTAAAGCTTTGCAGATGTGGCTTTGTTCAGACATATAAAAAAAAAAAAAAAAAAATCCAAAATAAAATCAAAAAAAGCTAAAAAAAT